>JAJSOF020000003.1:128688238-128757594 GCA_025594305.2 Periplaneta americana
ATGAATTTGTAAGATTTTTTTATTTTATTTGGTTATTTAACGACGCTGTATCAACTACGAGGTTATTTAGCGTCGATGAGATTGATGATAGCGAGATGATATTTGGCGAGATGAGGCCGAGGATTCGCCATAGATTACCTGGTATTCACCTTACGGTTGGGGAAAACCTCGGAAAAAACCCAACCAGGTAATCAGCCAAAGCGGGGATCGAACCCGCGCCCGAGCGCAACTTCAGACCGGCAGGCAAAACTGAGCCACGCCGGTCAATTTGCAGACAAAAATCAGCACAATATTTGGCGAAAACGTAATACGGCGAACGCCAGTAGGGGAAGTTATCCCCACCCACATGAAATGTGCATTCGACACAACACTAGCCTATCACGTAGAGTGTCTAGTGAGCTTGTAGGGGAAAAGTGGAAAGGGGTCGTGGGCGGAGCTTAGCGTTCGCCGTATTACGTTTTTCCCCAATATTTTTCGGTAGAGACGCTGGAGACTCGTGTGAAATTTATGGCATGAACTCAATTTTTTTAAATTATAAACTCCGAAAAAAGCATAAATTAAAATTTGTCATAAACAGATTTGTTTAAATTCTAATTGAGCATCATCAAAGATATTCACTGTGTACGATAAAAGTCTTATCAGTAATATATTTAATAGCAAAGATATCCTGCTATTATTTTTAGTTTGTTATTTAACGACGCTGTATCAACTACTAGAACATTTAGCATCGATGGGATTGGTGATAGCAAGATGGTATTTGGCGAGATGAGGCCGAGGATTCGCCGTAGATCACCTGAAATTCGCTTATGGTTGGGGAAAACTTCGGAAACAAAAAACCAACCAGGTAATCAGTCTAAGCGGGAATCGAACCCACTCCTTCTACAGTTAAAGAAAATTAATGGATCTTTCTTTTTATAAATTGGATAGATTGTGACTTTTCATATTTTGTTGCTAACATATCTTCTTTCTCTATTTTTCAAGTTTGTGAATTAAGTATTTAAGTAACATCTTTAAATGTAGAGGACTGAGGTTTTGAATACCGGATAGGTGACGAGGATTTATATTTATATCTCATACTGAGTGTATATATCTTGTGTTTATTGTGTATAGTTAGTTAGTTTTATTTTTTCCATGCTGACATGACATTAACTATTGCCTAGAGCAGTGGTCGTTAGCACTCGCTGAAATGGGTAGAGTGCAAGGAGTGCAACAAAATATGCTCCGTCGTGCAGAAAGGATAGGGAGACAGCCACGTATGCACGCTGGAGCTGTAAGAGACCTGCGGGTAAGAGACGCTAGTCCGAGAGTGCAGTATGCTGATGACCGCTGGCCTAGAGCTTGAACTATTTTTCATCCTTAGTGATCTAGTGGTACCATGCTAGACGTTGTATCTGAAGTCCCAGGGTTTAAAACTAGGCGAGGGCAGTGAATTTTAAAGGGCCAATAATATCCTCTCCGTGGTAGAAAGCTCTCTACAAAATTTGTCGACCATTTCGTTTGCCTGAATAAGGGTGTATATTTCTGTGTGCAGCTGTATTTGTATTTAAACATCCCGATACTAGACGGAATTTGTTCATACTCAGATCTATATCAATTCACCTAGTAAGTACGCTGTTGCACTAAGGCAATTTCGATAAAATGAAACAGTTTACATATCATGTCTCCGAAAATGATTAATCATAGTAGTAATGATTTACTTCCAGCACCTACTACTAACTTGACCGGTGTTCATTTCACGAACTAGCAGAGTGAGTCACCCCCTACCCACGAATGCTTTGAATCCTTCAATGTCCCACGCTCCGATGTCTTGTATACAAAAAACAGTGGCGTCATCAGCGTTCAGTGGTCATGTAACATGAGACGCGTTGTAGTTGCCAGTTAGTAAGCACAGTTTTTTATTGCTTTAACTTAAGGAGTTAGGTACAGCTTACAGCAGTAAAATTTTTTGAAATATTCAACATTTTTTTTCCTCCATTACTATATCTTGTACAATAATGAAAATTGGTATGTGTAAAACACCGTGGGGGACCTTGTAACCCCTATCGGGCGCGTCCCTCGGTTGGCAGATGAGGATCCCACCAGATATGGTGGGGTGGTCCGAATAGCTACGGCAATAAGGACCCGTGGACCAACAAGGAGCCCGGTTCCTAGGGGTTTTAAATACTGGGACACCCTCTCTCCAGGGGTTATAAATATGGAGGGCCCATGCCCGGGGTAACAAGGGTGAAGACCTCAACGGTAGAAGATTCTAGCGGAAGAGGCTCCCCTCTCCTTGGGGGCTTATACAAGTGAGGAGCAAGTTCGAATGCTTAGAGGTGGCAGCCCCACCATCGGACTTACTCAGCAGTAGGCTGGTTACCTACTATGAGGACAATTAAATAAACTCGAACTCCCCAAAGGAATAGCCGGATAGATAAACTGAAGACGACCTATGGCAGTAACAAGGACAAACGATTAGGAAAAACTAACAGATGGAGGATAGCAACCTGGAACGTTCGAAGCATTCACCACAAAGTAGAGATTTTAGAGAAGGAATTGAAAGCCGCCTCAGTAGATGTAGCAGTAATTACGGAAACGAAAAAGAAATTAAAAGGAACAGAAGAACTAGAAGACTATTTATATATTTATAGTGGAGTCCCACAAAACAAGAGAGCCTCAGCTGGTGTAGCAATTTTCATTAATAAAAGTCTTAAGAATAAAATACACAGTTACACATGGATAAATGAAAGACTAATTTTACTCAGATGCAAACATGGAAGAGGATATATAACCATTATAGGTGCATATGCACCTGAAGAAGGAAGAAAAGAAGCCACAGACGAATTTTATGAACAATTACAAACAACATATAACTCAATAAATCCTAATGATTATGTTATTCTGTCAGGCGATCTAAACGCAAGAGTAGGAAACCAGAAAATCCCAGGAATCGTTGGAAATAAAGGAGAACAAGTAATCAATAAGAATGGTGAACACCTTAGAGAATTTTGCTCTTTTAACGAATTAAGGGTAATGAACACGTTCTTTGAACGCAAAGATATACATAAATTTACAAGGACGGATGGACATATATACAGCATTATTGATTACATAATAGCTAATAGGAAAACAGCTCTCTTAATAGAAGATGTACGTGTATTTCGAGGTAAAGATATATACTCAGATCATTACTTGGTAAAATCAAAATTAATAATACCAACTCCTTGGAAAAGAAGCCAAGTAAAACAAGACAACAAAAAAGAAATTTATAAAGTTAATTTGTGGCAACAAGAGAGCATCAAGTATTTATATCAGAGAAGGTTAGATAATTTATTTACAGAAATGCCTGTCAGTAATAATATCAATTTGGAATGGGAAACTCTAAAGAAGGTAATACTCCAAGCAGCAGAAGAAGCTCTTGGAAAGAGAATCAAAAGACATAAAAAAGAGGGTTAAGAATATGGAATCAAGAGATTGCAGACATAATTAAAAACAAGAAGGACGCATATTTACGATATTTACAAGACAAATCCTTAGAGAATAGAACTGAATATAAAAGGAGATGTGCAATTGCTAAGAGAGAAGTAAGAAGGATACATAGAAAAAGTTGGGAAACACATGTAAATGAATTAGAATGTGATTTTCATGGAGCCCAAAAGTATGCATATAAAGTCCTAAAAATGATAAATTCTGAGGAAAAAGATAAAATACAATTGAATCCAATTATAGAAAGTGAATGGCTGGAATTTTACAAAGAATTATGGACTCAACCCGATCAAGAAGATGTCTACATAAATACTGAGGAAGCACATATAGACTATATAACAATGGATGAGATGATAGAAGTAATAAAGAGTAGTAAAAAAAAAATGTCCTGGTATTGATAATATTAATATTGAACTGATAAAGTATGCGACACCAGCTGTGTTATATCGCCTTCTTAATTTAATAAATATATGTTGGAGTCATGGATACATTCCAGAAGAATGGAAAACTGCTGTCATTGTACCAATCTTCAAAAGAGGTAGAAGAAGCAATTGCAATAACTATAGAGGTATTAGTTTACTGGGTACTTGTTATAAGATATATGCAAAATTAATAACAAGAAGATTAAATAAAATTACAGAAGTATTGTTAAAAAACGAACAACATGGATTCCGGAAAGGACGATCAACAACAGATTGTATCTTCACCATAAACCAGATAATTGAAAAAGAAGAGAATATAACTTAGAAACACACTTATTATTCATCGATTATGAGAAGGCTTTTGATAGAGTGAATAGATCAAAATTATGGAAAAAAATGGAGAAAAGAGGATACCCACAACATCTGATAAGAATATTACGTAGCATGTATCTTAATACCAATATTTGCATTGACAAAGGGAAAGGTCCAGGTAAATTAACAACAGAAGTTAATGGAGGTGTTAGACAAGGGTGCCCACTATCACCCACTTTATTTAATATATATCTTAACGAAGCCATTGATGACTGGCTGAATATTTTAAACTGTGATTTTATCTTAGATGAAACACCTGTAAATTGCCTACTTTTTGCAAACGACCAAGTGGTGATTGCTGATACAGAATACAACCTCCAAAGTGCAGCTTATAAACTGAGTCAAATAACCAAAGGCTATAATTTAAAAATATCACACACTAAAACAAAAATAATGGCTTTCATAGAGACCCAGCATAAAAGGTCGAAAATAGTTATTGACTCCAAAATTATTGAGCAAGTTAGTAATTTTAAATATTTAGGATGCAACATTTCTTATATGGAAAAAAGAGATATGGAAGAAAAGATGCATAGATTTCAAGGTATATGTGGAACAATTAGACGGAGCTTAGGAAAAAGAACAACGAAAGAAACACAGTTAAAACTCTACAAAACAGTAGCCCTTCCAGTACTACTTTACGGAGCAG
Organism: Periplaneta americana; assembly: GCA_025594305.2. NCBI lineage: Eukaryota > Metazoa > Arthropoda > Insecta > Blattodea > Blattidae > Periplaneta > Periplaneta americana. The sequence continues at coordinate 128,693,144 of JAJSOF020000003.1, forward strand.
AGACTTGGACCTTAACAGAAAGAGACAAAAGACGACTAGAAGCCTCAGAAATGAAATTCCTAAGATCAGTGGCGGGATATTCTTTATTACAACACAAGAGGAATGAAGATATCAGAAAAGAATTAGGGATAGAGGGAATAACACAAAAGTTAACAAATCACCGAAATAGGTGGATGGAACATCTAGAAAGGATGGAGGATCACCGAATCCCCAAGAAAGCTTTCCAGTATGCTCCAAGAGGAAGGAGAAATGTTGGTCGTCCTAGGTTTCGTTGGAGAGAACAATTCTAATGGGGACGGAACGGGCCTACCGGCTCAACCCGTGATGTTGATGATGATGAAAACACCGTCCTTCTGCTATATGAATAAAATATTTTTACGATTTAAAAAGTTATTTATATTTTTTTTTCAAAATTCAAAATGGTGGCAGTTTACTGTGCAGTGATGAAGCGTTTCCCTCATAACTCATAAACTTGTTAACTTTTTCATGTTCTCTCTCTTTTATTTTATTGCTGAAACTATGTTTACAATATCATGCTCTTTAAACTACATTCCTTAATAAATAATATGTTTTGTGTTAGAAGATTTTTTTTATTTTATTGGGTTATTTTACGATGCTGTATCAACATCTAGGTTATTTAGTGTCTGAATGAAATGAAGGTGATAATGCCGATGAAATGAGTCCGGGGTCCAGCACCGAAAATTACCCAGCATTTTTAAAATGAATTTATTTTTTTATCAGACAATCTATAAAGATAGAGAAGTGATCTTGCATAATATTGTAGGTATGATATGCACAAATAGGCCTACATACAAAAAATTTCATCACAGAATGTTGGATAGTTTTTGAGTGATGTGGGAAACGCTTCTTCAATGCACAGTGAACTGAATTTTGAGAAATTAAAAATGTAAATAATTTTTTTAATCGTAAAAATATTTGTTTCCATATACCAGAAGGACAGTGTTTTACACATACTAGTTATCATTATTATACAAGATACAGTAATTGTGGGAAAAAATGTTGAATATTTTCAAAATGTTACTGCTGTTAGCTGTACCTAACCCCTTAAGTAAGGTTATAGCTAGAAACATTAGTGTGAAGTCTCTTAAATCGGTAATGCGAGTATGTTTCTTTATATATCAGTTATTTAACGACACTGTGTCAATTGCGAAGTTTATCTAGAGCCGATTAAATCAGTGATAGCAAGATGAGACCAAGAATTCGCTATGGATTATCTGACTTTGGAAAACCCTAATTAGTTAATCATCCCAGTCGGACTTCGAACTCACTCTCGAGCGTAGCCTCAGATCAGGAAAACTGTCCTTACTCCTGGGCTACGCCGGTTACCTTCAAGAAGTGAAGATAGTGCTTTAACGTTTGTTGAAAAGTTATGACTTTGCGAAATGAAAGGAAATTGGAATAATATGATCGTGGATAACTTACTTGACGAACATTTGCTTAAAATTATGCTTGTTCAAATTACTGCATAATCTGCATAATGGGAGAACATTATACCATTTAATAACACATAATTTGTGATATTTGTGTTATATAATACAAAGTGCTTCTGTCTTGTAGCGGAGAAAGGGTATTCTGAATATCAACTTCTCCAGATTATCGACACTGATATAGGTCTCCTATTGTTCGAAACGAAGATATGACAAGCGAGGATGGGTTCATGATGACGGAGTGTATGAAAATTGTAGCTTTGTCAAGAGTCGTGCTGTCTCTAAAATTGGAGGGGCGTGAAAGGGTATTTAGGTGTGTCGCGAAATACTTTAAACAGAGAAAGAGCTGACTTGTACAAATTGCTGAACAATGATATTAATATCATCCCATGTTCTCCATTTCGTTAAGATCGGAAGACAATTGATACAACTTTATGGGAAGAAACGCCCCCAAAATACCGTGATTAGATAGATTTACAATTTAAATCATTGCATTTTACCACAGACACACACAAAAGCATTATGTGAGGAGGTACAATTTTAACCCAACTTTCTAATATTGAAATCAAATGCCCTTTTAACCTCATTTCAGCAGTCTTCGTGGTGTTATATCAATTTTAACTTACTGTAATAACGAATTAACAACCACGAAATCATACGTTTTACGCCTTTAATGTACTATTCAGGTATAATAAATTGAAATATATGAGAACTAGAAAATCTTCATGTTATTCGTCATTCTCCTCTTGTTCAATTAATCAATTTCTTCTTCCAGTGCCTCATTTATACTTCTTTCCTTAATCATTACTCTAATCGACCTTGTTTTTTTTTCACTTTCATAGCTTTCGTCTCTAACTTCTAGCACAGTCTAGTATATACAGTCACGAAGCTCAATACGTAGTAAATATGATTCCATAGATAGTTGCTAACCACTAGGATCGCTACTATCGCCTCATTACAGACAATGCGAAATAGTACCGGCACAGTCCATTGTTTCTAGTACTCTCACAACTGTATATACTAGACTGTGCTTCTAGCCCCACATTGTCTTTCTTCTCTCGTCTTATTTTTCTACAGGGTGAACCAGTGACCATATTACAAACTTTTATGGATGACAGAGGAGACAATTATGAAAAAATTTCGTATAGGAACCCGTATCTGGAAACGTTCCGTTGGTAGTTACAAGCCTAGATATGTTAGTCAGTACAACCAGCTAGAATCGCTCTCAAAGCTATCTTTTTGAACTGAAACGTTGGTGATTTCTCATAAACATGGTGTAAGCTAATTGGAATCGTAAATTATATTTTGACTGATTAAATCTTGAAACTTTTCTTCCACTTCCCTTTGCTCTTCCATAAATGATCAGCAAGTTGCAAGGTTTAATCACTCAAAATATAATTTACTATGCAAACTAGCTTATAGCATGTTTATGACAAATCACCAACGTTTCAGGAACAGGTCATCTGCAACCAAACTTAAAAAGGCCTTGAGTTCGATTCTAGGTGGTTACACTGACTAACATATCTAGGCTTGTAACTAAAAACGGAACGTTTCCGGAGTTAGGTTTCTATATGAAAGTTGTTCATAATTATATCCTCTATCATCCCTAAAAGTTTGTAACAGTCACTGAATCACCCTGTACTTATCCTTTATTCTGAGTATTCCTACCGTTTTATTCTCCATTTTCCTCAACTTACACGCTTTCGCTATTTTTATTTCACTTCTCATCTATTTTTCTTTCCATCCTCGTCACATATTGCATTCGTATCAATCGACAGAATGCCTATCTATAAACTTTTTACGCTTCCTGATTTTAGTGTAATTTCACCAGTCAATAACTTGACATTATCTTCTTAGCTCATAGGTACTTGTATCGCAGGAATAAAAGTAGAGTGCCTTACGCTCCTAACCTCTCGTTTATCAGTGGTATAAAGAGTAGGGAACATTAAGCTTTGGCTTATTTACTTCATTGGAATAAAAGTCATCATCGTCGTCATTATCGCCATCAAGATCAGGGTATGAACCATAGGAATTTAGAGTAACTTATGTGATCCTAATCTTCACCTATCAATCGAAGTCTTGGTCTTCCCACGCTTCTTCTTTCTATCGGTTCATATGAGCCCTAGTTTAACAGTTATTTTTAATCCGATCTTCTTCCAACCTTTCCAGATATTGTGAACAGTTGTTTTTAATTTGTTCTACTTTTCGTTTAGATTAAATCGTCGGCTTACAAGCAAACCACATTAAGTAACAAATATTACCTCTGATAAAAAGGCGTTTTGAAAGCTCCTGACAAAACTGAATACTCAAAATATTATTTTTTAGTAAGTTGCTTCTCTTTATGCGTATTTAATATTCCAATTCTAAGTTTATGTACATGCATTATATAAAGTCTTAGACAAAAAATGACCGACTACCAGACGCTAAGTCCTCTTCGAAATACTTCGGTTAATTCCGAGAGAACTTATGTTTACACATGAAGGAATTTCTTGCGCGACTCCGCTCTGTTTTTCCTTTGTTTTGTTTGTTTGTTGCTTTTTCTGTGTTTTTAGAGGTCAAGACTTATGAATAATCTATAACGAAGGTATATTAAAGGAATAAATTAGCTGTGCAAAATAAACATCCTTTCCCTAATCGTGTGAACCAGGCGCTGCCCATGTGCACTTAAACAAATTCACGCTATAGGAGTGTGTCATTTTTTGTATCTAACTCTGTACATTATAAACGCCTTTTTCTCGGAAGTAGGTAATATTTTTTACTTAATGTGTTTTGCTTGTAAATCGACGAAATATTTGTAGATCGTTTCTTAGGTCTTGATTTGCCTGCTTTCGTAGGGAAACTCCGGCCACAGATCTCTGAAAACCCATTTCTGCAAACTCAATCTTACGTTTATTAATCTTTGTTAAGGTCCCAAGTTTCTGCTCTACATGTAAGTTAAATATAACAGTCCTTCGTTAATCCGAATTCCAAGGGACTGAAAAAGAGTCAGCTCGGTTTAACGAAGTTCGACCTAATGAGGTTAATCTAGAATAGCATTGCGCGAATGAAGACATTTTGAGGACGTAGGATACAGCCATCGATTACAGTGCGATTACTAATACGACCATTCGAATGCAGACACGAAATTATTACTCAAGCATTAATTGAGTTTTCATATTCAAGTAAAAGTTTCTATATATAAATGCAGCGGTGGCGAAAATGTAGTTGTGCGCCGAGCCACTATGTAACTTGCAACGTGCATAGCAACTATGGAGGGAGGCGGACACCCGAAGGGGAAGTAAAGCAACTGTCTGACTTATTAACGGATTTTCATTTTCCTTACGTCAAGCACTTAAATATAATTTTATAGAGTATAAGGCTACAAACTAATGTTTAGTACATGTAACGAAGATAGGAATGAAGAATAAATGAACAATATCACAACTTAAAATTAACTGTCTTCAGAATGTCTCTGCGACAAAGTTTCAAAATCAGGAATTATGTCACTTACTGCCAGTCGTAGTTGATCACGAAGGTATTTGTCTGTCAGTCGTGATCTAAATTTGGTTTTTACTATTTTCATTGTTGAAAATAATTTTTCACAAACGTAAGTTGTAGCGAACATGGCTTCAACAGAGCAAGCGAAAGAACGAGACTCCGGATATTTATTTTTTGCAAAGATTTGAGAGTTCAAAATTGTCAAGTCCTTATATTAGCTTTCATTTGACATCACATAGTAAATCAGTAGTTCAAATTGAAGAGCTAACCGCATTATTCGTACATCTGCTGAAAAAGGTTCGACGTACAGAGATGATGATGATATTATTATTATTATTATTATTATTATTATTATTATTATTATTATTAACACCTACATTTTAATGTTTCGTGAGTAACATGTAGTATAATGCCGTTTTATGTTATACAACCGTTTTCCTCGTAATACTCGTGAACAAATCATACATTTAATATTCTCATCATATTGACAGCAAAAAAATGCGTCCTTCCATCCTACTTGAAACTTTCGTTTTTTGTAGAGGTACATGGTTTCGAGAGAGACATATGCCACTCGCAGGTCAGAGACAAATACAAATGGAACGGAGTTAGGCTCCAATGAGCGAGAGGGTGGGGTTTTGGGGAAGGTTAGAAGCAAGAGAAATGCATAGCTCTCACTGCGAGCCACAATGTCCTCACGAGTCGCGTTCTCGCCAAGGCTGCATAAATGTATTCAAGTACAAAGCATATGACTCTAAAAACACTAGATTCTGCCCAATACTAGTTTCAAGCCTCGAACATCGGAATCCAACGGCCAGCATGGCAACCAATAGCCCACCGAGGACGACTCCTTTTGATTTGATTATTATGATATCACTTCCTCATGGGATACGGAGGCCGGCGCCAACAGACAGCCCGGAGGCCAATAGTAATGAATGGACCGTACGACGCCGACGGATCCCACACGAATCTTGTTGCTACAAGGGACGAAGCGGTCTTCCTGCTCGCTCGTCCGCCCGAAGGCCGGTCCTGCACTCGGCGCATCACGCACAAATAGCTTGTAGCGGGTGAGAGCGATCGTGAGTCGTGACTGCTGAAGATCCGCTATTTAGGATTCCGTAAAGGTCAGGCGCGAAATGAGATTCTTTTATTACTACGTCTGTCCTTCCAACAGAATTCTTTGCGGTGGGATAAGAGGGGCGTCAAATGTCAAATGTCACGCAGGTGCGACTGAAGATGAGCCGAGAGTCCAGTCGCAGACTGACGAGGACAAACAACACAAATAAAGTAAGTCCACACGTCGCTTTGTTGCGCAGTAGCGTTCATTCCATTGTGTCCAATGAGCAAGTCTTTAGACGTTAATTCACTTTGCTCCTGTTGAAAGTATTTCCCCTTTCACAGCTGTCATAATGAGGACGATCTCGAGTACCTTTCGGATTGCGTGTTTAATGCTTCGTTACGCCTCATTAGCCTTTCCTTTAATACTATACTATGGGTAGAGATGATGTATTATGTAAATAAAATATTATGAAAGTTCCCAGCTAATTTTTTCCTTAAACCTTACCTAACTGTCTACCCATTTTGACAAAAAAATGACACGGGATTCATCGAATTCCTCTAATTGCGTGAAAAGTTTATGCTATTCGTTAGGCCAATTGTTATTGTAAGCATAGTTGAGATTTTAAAAATGTTTGGGATCTGAAATAAAAGTTTGATATACAGAGTGTTTCCGGGCTGGTGTTACAAACTTTCAGGGATGATGGGGAAGGGCACATGTATCAATTTGAGATAAGGAACCCTGGTCCGAAATGACTGAGTCGAAAGTTATAAGCAAAAATATTTGTGTGGAAATGGAATTGTAATTTTGCACCACGTGCCCTCCTTCCCTTAACCTTTGGAACAGTCTTGGAAAGATGGTATGGGCCGGATGTCTCCTACGTGGGTACTTGGCCCGATACAATCTGTGAGCTTGTCTACTGTTCCCATTGGCTCATCCGTATTCGAAAATCAGGTCTGCATATTTGGCTCTCGTGTACTCCTCCATTTCACTAGGACTGATCGATTGGACACTGCAACTGCACTGCAGGACCGACCATGTCCGTTACACATTACGCCATCTGCATTGCCTTAGTGTAGTTTCCTGTCCCCACCCCTCAGACAACGCACTGAATGAATAATGTAGGTAGACAACGTAAACGTCATATGAATACAGTATGTGTAAGATGTACAGATAAATACACATAAATAAAGTGTACAGAGGAATAAAATTATTTCATTTCCACTCAACTATTTTTGCTTGTAAATTTTAACTCAATCATTTCCGGACCAGGGTTCCTTATCTCAAATTAATACATGTGCCCTTCCCCATCATCCCTGAAAGTTTGTAACACTAGCCCTTTGTAAACACTCTGTAAATATATATTTTTTCATTTCTGTTTTCATATATTACCCGCAAAAAAATTTTAATAAAGCGTAGCCCTCTCGTTAACTACCTACTTCATAATCGCTTTCTTATTCCAGGAGGTCTAGTCTAGTCTAGAGACAACAATGCAATTGATAATCGTAACGGTTCATACATCAATATGAAGCCAATGGCTTGTTTGAAATTATAATGAATAATAATGTCATTACAGAGAATTTATTTTTTGTAAATTAATGCCACATTTGAGTACTTTAGAAATTGACTATGTTAAATTAATTATTTCTGTCCTTATACTCCCAACATTTATTAATGACCTTATTTGTGTAGGAATAATACTTTTTTAATTAAATTCAAAATAAGTTTAATGTTTCTTTAATCTTTTATACGTTAAAAACATTCCACGTGAAACCTTTCTAAGTCTATCTAATACTGAAATTACTGATCTGCAGCAACTTTTTTCAACACGGCCATCCGTACAAATATATACGTAACTGAAATAAAAAAGTATGAAAATACATTATTCATTTATTAATTAATACATCATCGTTATTGTTGGAATTGCTTATATAAATAGACTACATCGCGGATGGCTGTGGGTTTCTTTCAGGAATTGCTGCGATACACATAACTTTCTAAATTATAAAAATAAACGAATATAGACCCGCCAACATAATAAGCATGGATTGGACATTCCATTTGATCAATGTTGTAACATAATTTGAACAAATTAAACACTTTAACGAATGCATTGCGGATGGCATCAACACATCTCCCGGAAGGGATAATGTTGTAATTTTTGTTACAATTTTTTTCAAGATTATGCACGAAAACATTCCAAGTTAAAATTAATAAATATAAAACTAACTGAACCCAACATGTACAGAAAATTAACAGGCACAGAACTTCACAATTAATTCTCAAATACAGGAAAGAAGAAATCAAGGGCGTTCTCTGCAGAGACTTATAGATGACTGAGGCTGAAACGGGTCATATAAAAGAATTCCATGATACTTTGACGAAGACGACGACGATGACGATGACGATGATGATGATGATGATGATGATCATGATCATGATCATGATGATGACGACGACGACGATAAATTTGTTTTCTTTTACTCATTTTGATACCACCTTACAACCAAATATGATGTAGGTGAGGATTAAACTCTCTAGACCAGAGGTCTCCGAAATGCGTGTAGTCATTCGTGATCCCGATGCTGCCCGCCGAACACAGTGTGCTGTAGAGAAGGGGGAGAGACTCGTACCTGAACAGATGGGAGCGGTCAGTGAGGGATTGCGGCAACGATATCCCTTATGTTTACAAATAATAACATCGAAAGGATAAGAAATATCATACGTTTGTATATTATTTTCACATACTAGGAAGCTTCTACTTTTGATTGGGGAATATTCAATAATGGAATAATTCATTTCGCATTACATCTAGAAGACATTCTGTATGCACGATTTTACAAATGCTCATTCTGTAAAGGGCTTCATTAATTTTCCAATATTCCAAGTTAGAACATAGCTAAAGAATGAGGATAATTTGTGTTTGTATTTTCTTGTTTCAAATTTATCAAAATATTTGTATGTATTTCACCTAAAATGAAACGAAAACTTTAAGTACGAGTAATTATATCTTGCGAAACTGAGTGTAAACGTATCGTAATATACTTATTATTATGTATAACCAACTTATATATAGACGTCCCAAAATAAATTATTTTCACATGTTGAATTTTAACACTCTCTTAAGATTTTTCGAACAAATTAAACATTTCATATTCTTCCCACTAACACGAAAATATATTTCTCTTCTCTTTCATCCTTGGATGTACTACGTCCCTGATTAGAAGACATTGTGAAACGGTCGAACACTCCGACCAACATAGTGATAATGGCAGTTCACCATTGCTCTTCGTTTGCGCATAAACATGGAGTACAGTACAGATGGGGATGGGTGAGGCGGAGCGCGCGCATTACTTACTGGCTTCGGTTCCGTTCAGGAGACGAGTACGCTTTTGGAGACGTCTGCTCTAGACCATGGGTCGTCAGCACAGAGCACGCTGGGGCTACTCTCTCTTACCCGCGGAAAACGCAGTGCACTAGGGTGCACTCCGTAGCTGCAAGCGGGTATACTCTCTATCTCTCCCTGTTGCACAACAGTGCACACAGGACAGCACAGCGTACCCTTAGCACATTTCAGCGAGTGCTGACGACCACTGCTCTAGACCAACTCTAGACAGGCACCCATTGCGGGCTCCTTAGTCGTGTATTCAGCACGGGAAGAGCTACTGCTGAATCAACACAGGACAACACATGACAAGAGATGGCATCCTTGTATCCAAGATTATTTCAAAATTTCACTCTGAGAACAATAATGAAGATTTGACGAAAATGGACCTAGATCTGAGCAAGAGATTTGAGAACTACGAGAATGTAGAAGAATTAACAAACCTGGCTTTCTCTTGCATCACAGCAGCTAGCAAGGAAGCATTTCGTGTATCGACGGGAATGAAGCATGCAATAAACAAGAACACAGTTTCCTGGTGGACAGACGAACTAAGAGTGTTAAGGAAAAGGACAAATGCTCTACGGAGAAGATACCAAAGAACTACTACCAACGAACATCTGAGAGAAGAAAGGAAAACAAAGTTCTATGAGGGTAAAAGAGAATATGAAGGAAAAATGCAAGAAGAAAAATTGAAGTCCTGGAAAACATTCTGCACTATAGAAGACGGAACCAATCCTTGGAAAATATACAAAATAGCAACGGGTAAAACTAGGACCAGCTCTCCACTGACTACACTGCAGAAAGAAGATGGAACATACACCACAGACACGAGAAGTACCCTAATTCACATGCTTGAACACTTCGTTCCTGAAGACAGTGAAACAGAGGATAGAGAAATACATAAAGCAATCAGGAAGGAGATACAAGAGCCAATAGACACAGAAGACGACACAGCCTTCACGAAGGAAGAAATATTAACAAACTTAAAAAAGTTCAACCCTAAAAAGGCTCCTGGGGAAGATGGTTTAACCAGTGATATTGTTAAAAGAGCTTTTCAGCTATTTCCCTTATTCTTTACACAGCTATATAACGTGTCTAAATAAGGGGTGCTTTCCCAAAAACTGAAACGTACAGTCATTCTCCCAATAATTAAGCCTGGAAGAGAGAACTGCAATGATGTCTCGAAATTTCGGCCTATAAGTCTTGTAAACACTGGTGGTAAACTGCTGGAAAAATTACTGATTGACAGGATATTATTCCACATATATACTAACAACTTGTTCAACAAAACCAATATGGATTCACACCCCAGAGAGGAACAATTGATGCAGCTTTTGAAGTTAAAAACTACATAGAAAAAAGTTTGAATTTAAAGGAATGCGTAATTGTAGTCAGTCTTGACGTGAAAGGCGCATTTGATGCGGTCTGGTGGCCCGGTATTTTAAAGAATTTAAGAGAACTAAGATGTCCGAAAAATTTATACAATTTAGCAGTACACTACTTTGGCAACAGAAAAGCCACACTTTCAATAAATAATTATACCACCGAAAAAGATGTTCAAAAAACTATCCACAGGGATCATGTTGCGGCCCAGGTTTCTGGAACGTCTTGTACAATTCATTACTAAATTTGAAGTTTAATAGAAGAACAAAAGTGATTGCCTTCGCGGACGACCTTATTATTCTAACAAAAGGGTCTTGTAAAATAGAAGCAGAAAATACCGCAAATCAGGATATAATAAAAATCCAAGATTGGGCCACTGATAATAAAATAAAATTCAACGACAACAAATCCAAAGTTTTATTCATAACGAGGAAACGAAATGACGAGAGGGATGTCAACATCTATCTGAATCATAAACGGCTGGACTAAGCTGAAGAAATTAAATATTTGGGAATATATCTGGACAATAAATTTAACTTCACTGCACATATAGATCATACCGTACAAAAATCAATCGCTCTTGTCAATATGCTAGCCAGAACAGCCAAATTGCAATGGGGTTTAGGTTATAAAGCGTTGAGAACAATCTATGAAGGAGCTTTACTCCCAGCTATGACGTATGGAGCTCCGGTATGGATAGAAGCAATACGAAGAAAGAAAAATATCGCAAAATACAGGAGAGTACAAAGACTCATTAATATAAAAATTGCCAAAGCTTATCGGACAATCTCTTACGACGCCTCATGTATCATAACTGGAGTACTACCAATCAATATACTCATAGAACAAACAGTACAAACCTACATTGCAACGAAAGTTCACAATGGAAAATACGATGCACCCCTGGAATTAACATTTTGGCGACATCCTTCAGAAATTCCTGAAATTCGTGAAGTGGGAAATGGCATCAAGTATACAATTGAGGCTTACACAGACGGCAGTAAATCCGGAGACAACGTCGGTGCAGCAGGAATTATATACGAAAATGGCACTCTAACAACCGAACTAAAATTCAAACTCCATAGCCAGTGTTCCAACAATCAAGCGGAACAAATCGCAATATTAAAAATACTGGAAAAAATAGAAGAAATTCAGAACGAAGACAACGACAAATCTGTTGCATTATATACGGATAGTAAAATTACTTTAGATTTATTGAAAAACAACTACAAAAGAAATAGATTAACAGAACTTATTAAAACAAAAATAATTAATTTGGCACATTCAAATTGGAAATTACATTTCGGCTGGATTAAAGGACATTCAGGAATAGAGGAGAATGAAATAGCAGATAGACTTGCAAAGCAAGCAGCAGCAGAAGACCGGGAAATCGTTTACGACAGAGTACCGAAAGAGGTAATTATAACACAGGAAAAAGAAAAAGGAATCGAAATGTGGCAGCAACAATGGACAGACTCAAGGAATGGAGCAATAAGTAAGGCTTACTTCCCATCAGTGAAGAATAGACTACGACAGAAAATTCCCCTCTTCCCAGAATTTACAGCAATAGTAACTGGCCATGGAAAGCTGAGGGCATACCTTCACAGATTTAGACTTTCAGACAACCCGATATGTCCATGTGGAGAAGAAGAACAAACTGCAGATCACGTCGTATTCCAATGCAAAAGATTATATAAAGAAAGAAAGGAAATGAGTAAAAGAATAAGAAACATTGGCGGAGATTGGCCTACGACTCATGACAAGCTAGTTAGCAAGTATTTTCAAATATTCGTCCGTTTCATCAGCTCGATAAACTTCAATGATCTACAATAATATGCCAATTAATCATGACAGATTGCAATTAAAATATTATATTATACGATATCATAGTATGTATGAAGATTATAGCTAAACACGTGTATATTATAATACGTTAGATACTGTAAACTGATGAATTGAAATTACAAAGCATGTAGTATTACTATGTAATGGGGCATGCAGTAAAAAAAAAAATAAAAAAAAATGACAAGAGACAAATAGCCAGTCCCAAGGACAGAAGATAAATTTCTTCCATTCTTCCATTACTCATATCACAAATAGAGACGCAGACACTTACTTACTTACTTACAAATGGCTTTTAAGGAACTCGAAGGTTCATTGCCGCCCTCACATAAGCCCGCCATTCGTCCCTGTTATGCGCAAGATTAATCCAGTCTCTATCATCATATCCCACCTCCCTCAAATCCATTTTAATATTATCTTCCCACCTACGTCTCGGCCTCCCCAAAGGTATTTTTCCATCCGGCCTCCCAACTAACACTCTATATGCATTTCTGGATTCGCCTATACATGCTACATGCCCTGCCCATCTCAAACGTCTGGATTTAATGTTCCTACTTATGTTAGGTGAAGAGACGCAGACCACTTGTATGAAAAGAGAGTACTTCATCCACAAAGCCAAGGTGGCCGTCCATTACCATCACTGTTATTATTTTCGTTTTCTCTGAATTATGGGACATCATTCCTCAGTCACGAATACTTATGTATGAACATCTCTACTAACTTTAAATACAAACGATTTCTGTATTCTGGAGGTAAATTTTGTTGGGATCTTAAACAAAACTGCCAATGCACTTCTTTACGTTATTAATAACGTAATGAGCCAGTTGATGTTACGAACTTACGTCTATAGGTTTAAGGATGACTTTCCCAAATTCAGTTTTATATATTACTTTATGATTATCTTCAATTGAGATAAAAACATGTCAATATCTTGTTAGCTTCTACTTTGTTAATGCTATGATATGCTGGTTGGGTTATATTGGGTGGAAAAGGCAGTTCGTTTGCTAAGTTGAGCACGACAATGTTAGGTTTATTTCCTGAATTATTTATATCTGTGAACATTGATGCACCATAAGCTTATGGGGATCTTGAAGAAAAACGGTGTGCTTTGGAAAAGAGGAAACTGTTCAGTAGACTTTAATATTACATGAAATGAGTCGAAGTCAGGATAGGAGAAGAAATTTCAGAGGGAAGTCGAATAGGGATAGGACTACGATAAGGATGTCCTTTATCATCTATCCTGTTCAACATATACTTGGAGGAATCAATGAAGAACTGTTTTTAGAACATGGGAGGGGTGATAGTATGATGAAGAAGAATGAAGTGCATAAGATTTTCTGATGATATAGCGTTGTTAGCAGAAAAGTAGATGATATTAGAGATACGCTATTGGAGCTAAATGACAGCTGTGAGCAGTATGGGATGAAGATAAATTCTCAAAAAATTAAATAATGATGATGAAGATGATGATAACTATAGAACTTCATCAAATACATCGCCCATCTCTCGCTCGTGTCCAAATTAATATCTACTTGTCAACGTCTTCTACCATTCTTTCATTGCATAAATGAATTCCACTTTCAAGATTGCATTCTAGAAAAAGAATTGCTCACAGTGCAGACTTGCAGAATTCAGGACGTTCTGTATGTGCTGGCAACAACCCGCTCAGTATTGTGAACATCATATGCTATGTCTTTCCTAGACAAGGACAGGCAGGATAATAACTGCAAGTTCGGGAACGATTTCCTCGAAATCCCTACCCTCGTTAATCATAATAAGCACTCTATTCGTATGCAGGAAGCCAGTTCTAAAACATCTTTATGTTCTGAATATGTGGGATCGTTATGAACGCACTTAACATGTAATTCACCGTAAGTATAGAGTTTCATGGCCCTCCCCTTAATCATGATTAATGCGGCAAAGACTTCATATGGGCTTTGAAGACAAAGGATATTTATCGTCATTTTCAGTCCTGAGTAGGAAATATAGGTATTACAATGACTATTACACTTTTACTACGTCATACTACTTTTGACTAATAAAACGGTTCGGAACGACGTGTTTCAACCAATCATGGCTGGTTATCCTAAAATGTTATTACCTCCCTAGCATTTATTTGTTTTTATCACCTCCCTATTATTTGTTTCTTTGTTTTTCAACATTATAGTTTCAATAACTGTACCTTTTAAAATGATTCGTGTTTATTTCATCATCCTTAATTAAAATTTTTCTGTCATTTATCTTTTTATATTATTTAGGTTACGTTATAGCTTCTGCTGTATGAGATTATGGACAGTCACGTATCAGAGATTGTTTAATGCAGTAGTGTCAGAGTTGGAAGCTCCAATACCGGTTGTGGAGCTAGATCGGAGCTTGAACTTGCTTATGTCTGTGGAAACACCGGAGCACGCAACCAGTCTAGTGGAGCGCTCCGCTCCGTTTAATCCCTGTCTGACATCGCTGGTTTAATGTATATTGATAATTGACGTGGAAACTGAATCAACAAAGCCTTCTTGACTAGTAATCGTCTATAGAGTTCAATGAAGATTGCATAGTTGCATAACTGTCCCGTCGCTCTAATTTCCGGCAGTCAATCGCGTTGCAGGTCCGCTACATTTAAACGTGTGAGTCTTGTGATTCGCTGAGGAAGACGATATTCATTTCTTAAGGCTCGATAAATACTTAATATAATCGCCCGCCATTTTGGCTCTGTCGTTGGCGTTCGCAGAAAGCACACGAAGACGTTATTTGCGATAACGATACTACCTACCTAGACTTAATAGAGCCTTCACTTCCTAAGACGTAAGCAAAGAGGAGAAGTCATGCCGGGAATAACAGAGTCGCGACTATAACAGCTAATAATAATACACTACTTCCATCTAGCGAAATATATGTAATGAAGAGATGGTACAATAATATTTTTTCATGACAGTTTAGTATTTTCGTAAGTAAATTAATATTTTATTTTATTAGATTATTTTATTTCTTCTAATCGTGTAATAGTCAACTAAATCCTAGTCGAGTTTTGATTTTCTCTAAATACATCTGCCCGTGTTCCACTCGCAGATATATCGATAAATCAAATCCTGTAGTGAGATTATTATAGAAAATACAACAATCGTTACATGAGAACATTTACTAATTCCAACTGTGTTTTGGACACACATGGGTGGAGTTCGTTAAATAAATATAACTCGAATGTGTATGAGGAAAAATACTGAAACATACCTAAAAATACGCACAAGAATGTACTGAAATATAAAATATGAATATGCAAATGCATTACTTCAGTCACTCATTTTGACATTTCCCTTCAGAAAATTCTACTTCTACGTTTGCAGTTAGAGGGTTTTTTTTTATATACACCCTGTCTCTAAAGTAAATCCCACTTTAATAAGTCTTTTATTGAAACACTATCTTACCTTATTCAATGTTTAGTGGCTCATATGATGCACAACGTGTCCAGGTTTTGTTCCATTTCACTAACTTCATGTGGGCGCTGGGTGTGACGCGACAAACATCGACGCGATAATCCAACTCCTTCCGGACTCTGGATAACATGTCAGGTGTCATCTTCAATCCTCATTCGAAGTTCCTGCAGGCCTCGTAGTAGATGCGCCACATAGACTTTTAATAAAATTTACTCATGTTCTTCTGAGAAATCCTGCATCTTCTCCTTGCAATTTTAAGACGTCTAACTTTCCAGAGTCCAAATATCTTATCTTTACCTATCCAAAACTATAACAAACGGATTAAATGATCGAGGCAATTAAACTGAAGAGTAGAAACTGGCACCAAGTGACAAAATTTCTAAGGCTATTTAAGGACTTTTTTTAACTCTACAGACTTCACAAATTTGTAAATATTCATCGAAGTGTAAAGAGTCACAATTGTAAGTTCACAATTACTTACTAAAAAAAAAACAGGACTAAAACACCTTAGTATCAAAATGCATATTTAGTTTGTAAAATTCATATACAGAATAAACCGAAAGTAATGTCATTAATTTCAGGGGGTTATTTTTTTAGATAGTTCAAACAAAAAAAATTTTGCTTCCCTTTCGAGATAAAAATTGTTTTATATGAAACATTTCATAGCGTGTTTAGGGAAAGCCAATGAATTACTTCCCAATATGCTCTGTCAATTTCAGAGAGCAGTATATTATGATAACTTAAATGATTGAAAGAATTTTAGTTTTGTCCTTTATTTTTATTGGGTTATTTTACGACGCTGTATCAACATCTCAGGTTATTTAGCGTCTGAACGAAATGAAGGTGATAATGCCGGTGAAATGAGTCCGGGGTCCAGCACCGAAAGTTACCCAGCATTTGCTCGTATTGGGTTGAGGGAAAACTCCGGAAAAACCTCAACCAGGTAATTTGCCCCGACCGGGATTCGAACCCGGGCCACCTGGTTTCGCGGTCAGACGTGCTGACCGTTACTCCACATGTGTGGACTTGTCCTTTAAATATGCATAAATTTGATCCGAACAAATGTAATATTTTAAAATTCCTTTCAGAACGAAAAGTTACAAATTTGTTCGGATCAAATTTCTGCACATTTAAAGGACAACTAAAATTCTTTCAATCATATGTTATCGTAATACACTGCTCTCTTAAATTGACTGTGCATATTGGGATTTAAATCGATGGCTTTCCCAAAACACGCCATGAATTGTTACGTGTAAAATAATTATCTCAGAAAGAAACCAAAACCGAGAAAAATTATTGTATTTAACTTTTTTGTTTGAAATATCTCAAAGAATAACCCTCTAAAATTAATGACATTGCTGAGGCTACCGTTCATCCTGTATATTAATTGTGTTATGCAACATGAATGGAATGTGTGTGTATCCAATGCCTACCCACTTCACTTGCGTGATTCGGGTTCCGCATATTGCGGATAGATGGCAGAACTGTGACCCATTTTCACGCTGTACATGATGTGTATCTGTGGAGAGTTATGTCGTGTACTAGGGTGAGTGTATGTGCAAGTGTTCGTGTAAGTGTAGTGTCTGGAGATGAATGATGATGATGAAGATGAGGAAGGGAGAAGGGGAAACCCGGTGCCGGCACGTAGCCTACTCCTGTCGAATGGCACCAAGGGGGCCGCCAGGCTTAACGTCCCCATCCGACGGACGAATCACTATGAACAGTGACATATGCCTTTTCTTTATTTATGCACTGCGGAGAAATTTGGGATTTAACCCAGGCATATTGGTGCATAATCTAGTGCATATTGGTGCATAATCTAGAGATTAGAAGTTGTGCACCGCCATCTCTCCTAGTCCCGAGGGAATCGAACCGGGCCGGCTAGTCTGCAGGCAGGCACGTCACCACGGAGCTAACTCGGCGGACACATGAATGGAATGTTGAAATGTACAATATGACATGAATGGAATGTTGAAATGTATAATATGACGTATAGTATTACAATTCATGAAATGGAGCATGCCGAATGAAGTTGTATACAAAATAAAGTGCACGGATATCTAAGAGTCGACACAAATCCTTAACGTGGCTACCTAGGATGTAAAGAGAAATCATTTCATAGATTTATGGCACGCATAAGAATCTTGACACTCATTTCGACGACTTCAGGCACATTTTCTGGTACATTGTTCCTAATGCGTTCCTGTGCTTTTCAGACTCACATCTCAATTAAGACTGCAGACATCTCAGCAGAACGACTTACGAAACAGCAGAGCCCTCTGACAAAGCAGTAAAATTGAGACACAAAAAGCTTGCAAAAGACAACGTTTATGGACATCCTCATTATTAAAATTAAAATAAAGAGTAAATTTAGATTTTCTTGGTGCCTAGCAAATACCTCCATGTGGTATTATTAGACTGGATTTACAAGACAACTTCATGACTGTTACAGCTGCACGAGTGTGCATCCCTCCCCCATCTTTAGTATTTTAAATTTGCGCCTGTTTGATTGAAACATCCACGTCTCATCCTGGTGCAAAACACGTAGGTAGGCCATGGTCAACTGCTCTTCATTCATCCGTAATACACGTTTGATGATCGCCCTATCATGTAGAACTCACTCCTTTGCCCCGAAGTGAGAGAACACACATAAACAAACAGGGAACCACTTCTTCAGAGCAAGGTCTCTTACTCAAGAATCGAACCGTATTTATATCACGAAACATCTCTGTATGGTTAAACGCTTAACATATCCTGACTGGGCGTGCTTTAAATACATAATTACTGCAATCGCTCAACAAGGTGTGGATTAAGAGTGATTCCCGTCCTTAGAACATGCCACGGAGTTTGATTTTAAAAATTGGTAAATTAACCACAATTTATAGATGAATTACCGTAGCCTTATTATACCTTATACAAGAAGATTATAAATTACTCAACATTTTGCTACAAATGTCGTTCCTGGCAACAGCAAATCTCAGCGAGTGAGCCAATCTCTTTTAAGATGCGATAAGTACTTCTATCTACTGTCATGTATGCAAGGATGATGCAAAATATATTCATTATCAACAAATTACTTGTAGACGACAATGTAAGGCCTACATAACGTTTTTATGTTACATGAAAGTTACGGTCGGGCTCTTGAATTCCGCCTACAGCAAGGATGATTTGTCCATGTTAATTTTACTATACTGTAATATCCTGGGTTCTCCTAAATGGAAGTCGATGTCATGCTCACCCAACGTCAAGGCAATCCCTTCTTAAGTCTAATACATACAGCAGCATGCCAAAACCCTGCACAATGTGCAGTCGCGCACATTGTGCAGATGTCTCTGTGCGATGTGCAGTTCCTATTCCCCTACCTGGAGGGAGTGAATCAAGTTGGAGGGAGCGTATACAGTACCTGCAGTAGGTAGCAGATCAGCTTTTGTTTCAGTAATACAGATCAGTACATAATTGTTATAATGTTTTCCTCAGTCAACAATAATTGGGTTGGGTTTAATAGAAATAAAGTTACTTTTGCATAGGCGTGCTTTATAGTTTAGTCTTTATTAATAAGTCCTAGGTTTATAACAATTCTTTGTGTATAGTTAAATTTTATGTTATGTTATTGCTGTAATTATGTTAATTTATTGCTGTAATTATTGTAATATTATTTTGTATATTATAAGGTTATTCAAAACTAAGTTCCCATTTTCAAACAGCTGTATCTACTGTATATATTAGCAGTTTGGTTTAATGTTTATAGGTATCATTAGTGTATAGAAGGTTTGAGGTTTTTTTATCGATGCGTGTTTTGTTGCTATGGTAACTGTGTCATGCTTGTATAAACAATAATAATTGTTGTTCAAAATGCAGACGTCAGTTGTAGGAGAGTAATTTAAATTTTACAATGGTTTTACCTTTACGAATTGGAATTGAACTCCTTCAGTGCTATTACGAATGCAATAGACAATATGCATATGTATTGAGAAGGTATCGAACGTTACATGTATTGATAAATGGACAGATGAGACCCATTTCGAATTGAACGGAGGTGTTAACACCAATAATTGCAGGATATGGACAGAAGATAATGCGAACACAATTATACAGCAAGGATGATGATGATGATTATCATCATCATCATCATCATCATTATTATTATTATTATTATTATTATTATTATTATTATTATTATTATTATTATTTAAACCATATATTTTCAATTAGCTCAATGTAAGTTCACATCATGGTCCATTCTTGTAACCCCCAGCATAAGCTTAAAAATTGAAATTAATTTGTCATATTTTTCTGTCACAGTAAGAGTAATACACACAAAGCTTCTCTGTTGGAAATACAGTAATAACCAGGGAACGGATTTATATGGACTAAAAATATATGAAATATGTAAATATATATGTAGTTATTTTTACCAAAATATGGAATTAAATATGGATTTTTACCAAAATATGGAATTAAATATGGACTTAAAATTATAAAAAAATGACTATGTACGTTAAATATTGGTACATTTTAATCAAACTAAACAAAAAATATAATGGACGTACCTTATCTTCCAATGTAGTTTCAACAAAACACAATTTTTATTGTCTGTTACCATAACAATAGGTTACAAACATTTCTTTCAAGTGCTGAAAAGTGAATCTTCTTCTATTGTCTCTGAGGATAGATTTATACTGACTAAAAGAGCGTTCGACGTCACAAGAAGTAACTGGTACATAATTCAATTTCACAATGTCTGCTGGGGATAAGTCCAAGTTAATCTTCACTGTTGATTCACCACTCATCACAGCAACAACCTTTTGTAGTTCTTCATATCCAGGGTTTTTGAAAGTACAGTGTCCACCTTAGCTCTTACTGCATCTGCAACTTTACCTCTACCACGATTCAGTTGTTCCACAGTACTATTTATAATTTCAAAACTTTCAGATAGTGAAAGGTGCCTATTTTGGAGACTTTTGAGCGTTTTTATGATGCATGAAAATGTATGCTGAATGTGAGCTAAGTCATTCTTCACACTTATGTCACAGGTAACTGTTTTCGCAGTATCAATTGAGACTGCATCTTCAGAGTCCAATGCAAGGAGAACATTGTTAATAGAGTCTATATGTTCGGCATAATATTCAACTGCTTCTAGCCATGTACCCCATCTAGTTAAAATTGGCTTTGGTGGCAATGGAATTTCAGGGTACATTTCTTTCAACACGTTAACTCTACTGGGAGCTTTGAGAAATACTTTTTCACTGATGAAATCAACAAATCTACTTTAGGAAATTGTCTCTGACCACTTCTGCCACACGATGAAATGCATGCGCCACACAAGTAAAATGAGTCAATTTAGGATATACAACAGATAATGCTTGTCCAGCTTTGACCATATAAGGGCAGCATCGCTAATAAAGAATAACACATTATCGTACATAATACCCTTTGGCCACAGGATACCCATAGCTTCGTTGAACAGTTTAACTATAGTTTTGTTATTGCACTTTTCTAGAACATCACAATGTAAAAGAATTCGTTCAGAATATTGTTCACTTAACAAACCGATAACTACATTACCAACAAGTCTACCTTCTTTGTCGGGAGTCTCATCAATGGAAACCCAAATTGAACTATCTTTAATTTCATCTCTTATCTTCTGTATTGTCTCATCGTAGATGGATGGAGCATACGTCTTCCTAAGTGTTCACTCATCCGGGATTGTATGTTGAGTATATTTTTCAAGGAATTCCCTGAAGACCTTATTCTTTAGTTTGTAGAGAGGAATATCAGCAGAGATGAGAGAACGGCACAGGTCGATGTTAAACTCAGATCTTACATTCGATGTAGTTGGTTGTGTTAAAAACAATTGTCTCTGCTTGGAATTTAGTTGTTTGTTGGCCTGATGTTTACTAGTTGTAATGTGTTGTTGCACCAGGAACTTTTGTGTAGATGATACTGCACACTGACACAAATTACAAAATAATATTTTATTGTCAGTTGATAAACCATCTTCTTTAAATTCTGAAATGTAACTTGTTAGTTTTGATTTTAAATTGACTGAATGACGTACTTTTGGCATATTTACCGTCTTTATAGTATGATTTACAAAACTGAACCTATGTGTACTCTGACTGGCATTTAACTGTTGAGCTGCACAACTGAAGTCTGTTAAAAATTTTAAATTAAATTAATACAGTTTTGTAACTTACTTTCCCATTGTTGATAGGACTGCTAATTTTCAAATAACTCTGATGTTAAAGGGATTACTGAACATGTGTTTAAATCTCTATTGTTGAAATGTATTTTTAAAAGTTAATGGAATTTTGTTTTGTTTTATTGTTAAACCTAATATAATATGGACTGTTTTATATGAAATATGGAAAATATATGGAAAATAAAAGTAGGATTTTTCAACCCTACACATTGTGAAACATAAAGATAATGCAAAATATAAATTATATTAGCTTTATAAGTAAATATGTATTTACATATAAATCCTTTCCCTGGTAATAACTCTATCTCTCTACATTTCAAGAGCATTTCATACTTTCTCAGAACGCCTTTATAACTCCATATATTTTTATGGTGCTTCAGGTCGTTCTTTGAATGGTTATCGTCGTGATAACACATACTTAAAATGCACACCCATTCGTTACGTTCGATCAGCAAAACCATCACATTTAATAAAACATCCTGGTCTAGTAAACACAGCATGTCTCAATGTGGGAAAGAATCCTTATAATCGTGGAACTCCAGCCTGATAAACCTATCTTTAACATTCATCAGTTGTTATAAGCACTGCCCAATATGGGATGTTGTTTTGTCCTTCGGCAGCGTATCCATTTAAAAAACGATGAGTAATGTAATTTCTGCTCACAACGCATATTCAAGCCTTGATCACACACACACACACACACACACACACACACACACACACACATATATATATATATATATATATATATATATATACAGGTGTTTAAAAAATACGGGGCATAATTTCAGGTATGTATTTTCCACATGTAGACAATCAAAATAGTTCATTACAACATGTGTCCGGAAATGCTTCATTTCCGAGTTATGGCCTTCACAACATTGAAATTCACCGGAACGTTTTTCTTTCCGCAGGTCGTTGCCGTCAAAGGAGACATTAAGAGGGCACTCTGACATTTCATTCCGAGGCGAAGGTTACATTCAGTGTTGTGTAGGCGTTAGACTGTGCGACATGTATTCAAATCAAGAGCTGGCAGAGATATACTTCATGTACGGTAAGGCGGACAGCAATGCTGCGCTGGCTCGTCGTTTGTACCAGGAGAGGTACCCACAGCGACAGTGTCTAGATCGGAAGACATTTGTACGTCTCCATTACCGTCTGTGCTGGTATGGAAAATTTAACTCTCCTAGTTTGGGAAGGGGACGACCAAGATCTACAACTCTATAAGTACAGGAGGAGATTCTGGAGGCTGTGAACATGACTCCTTCTATCAGCACACGAAGGGTAGCGTTGCAAGTCATACGACTGTCTGGAGACTGTTGAAAGAGTATCAATTGTATCCTTATCATTTGCAACGTGTACAGGCCCTGTCACCAGCAGATTACTCTGCACGAGTTAGGTTCTGTCAGTGGTTCTTGCAGCAGTGTGGTGTAAATCCGAACTTTCCTGCCTTAGTATTATTTACAGATGAAGCATAGTTCACACGAGATGGCATAACAAATTTCCACAATCAGCATGTATGGGCGTATGAAAACCCACGTGCAACTGTTCCATCTCATCACCAAGTGCGGTTCTCCCTCAACATGTGGCCCGGTATCATTGGTGATCGATTAGTTGGACCCCATGTACTTGTAAACAGACTTACGGGGCAGGCGTACAAAAACTTCCTGGAAAACACCATACCTCGTGTTTTAGAAGACACTCCACTGATCAATCGTCAACACATTCACTTCTTGCATGATGGCGCTCCTGCACACTTCAGTCGTACGGCTCGCCGGTACTTGGATCGAAGGTTTCCTGATCGATGGATAGGTAGAGTGGCCCAATTGCTTGGTCTCCACGCTCACCTGATCTGAACCCTCTCGATTTCTACTTGTGGGGCCATTTAAAATCATTGGTTTATTCGTCTCCGGTGCCTGATTTGGAATCCCTTCGGAATCGAATTGTGGCATGTTCTGAGGACATACGCAATACTCCTGGAGTTTGGGATCGTGTTCGCAGGTCAATGAGACATCGATGTGAGGTCTGTATTCAAGCAGGAGGTGGACATTTTGAACATCTTCTGTAATGACAACGACGTGCGGAAAGAAAAACGTTCCGGTGAATTTCAATGTTGTGAAGGCCATAACTCGGAAATGAAGCATTTCCGGACACATGTTGTAATGAACTATTTTGATTGTCTACATGTGGGAAATACATACCTGAAATTATGCCCCGTATTTTTAAACACCCTGTATATAACAGATTGCTGAACCTTATAGGCTTTGACGCCAACAACTTTTATCAACTTCACTATGCTGCTATCTAGCTACTGCATAAGAAGTCACGTTATAACTCTCATTTGAATTGCATGAAGCAACTGTAGTTTTATCTAGCGGTCGTTCTCAATCTTCGGTTTTCTCTTCACATGTTACCGGTTTTAACATGAGGATGGCCAATCTGTTATATATGTGACCAGGGATTCAAGTAAGATTCTAAATAGGTTGTATACAATGATTTAAATTTGTTGCTTACCAGTGGCTCGTTTGAATTTAAGAACTGATTTATTACCATTTTCTAAGAGAGTTATATTTTAGTTATTTCATAATATAACTCCTAAACTTATAAAAATGAGAACATTAGAAGTGTTATCTGCTTGCTCGGTTTGTCATCAGGTAACTAGATTCTGTTCTTCTACTTGCGTCTTCTTTGACAATCTTAAAATACGTAATGATTGTATATTGTTTTTGGGGGGTTTTCAGTGCAAATTTAATAAAATCAGATTATTTTTGAATTCTCAAAAACTAATGACAGACTTTAACTTAATGTAGTTGTTACTAATGTATTAATTGCTTATTATTAATTTATTATTGACTTAGGCCTACTTCTTCAAAGATTTGTTCGTTCACTTATGTATTTATTTATTCATACATGATTAATTTACTTCATAATACTAAATACAAATATTTACACACAGAATACTTAATAAATTTTACAGAATAAAGAGTTCGTCCAAAGGGTTGGATTCGGGAAGAGTACCCAAAACGCTCATTGCATTTCCATGTTGAATTGCAATACTTAAACGTTGACGCAAAGAAGTAGTGCAACAACGATCACCAGCAATGGAGATCAAAATTTGGCCGATTTGAGATACCGAAACTTTAGCGTCATGACTCCAAGGACCGAAGGTCTCCACAGCAAAGAGGATAAAAATATAATTGTCTGAAAGATGAGCATATTTATTGACTTTTTTCTTCACGACTAATTCAGCAGCAGATGCTGCGCGTCTGGAGGTATTCGGCAAGTAAGATGGAGCTAGATTGTCAACGCAAGTGGAGTCTCAAATTAAAGATTTCCCTCTTTAATTTTCCTCTTAATTTACTTGTTCATTATTTATTTATTTACTTACATATTTAAACATATTTCTTTATATATTCATTATATATTATATATTTATGAATTTATATATTTCTTTAATATTTATTTGTGTGTATATATATATATATATATATATATATATATATATATATAATCAGTGAACATGTACTCATTCATTTATTATTTAGTTATTCAATCATTTTTTTATTTATTAAAATCATTAAATATTCACTCCATTCATTCATTATTTATTCATTCAGACATTTTATTATTTAATTATATACATATTCAATCGTTTGTTGTTTATTCATTTATTATTAATTTACTATTTTCATTGAATAGTTTATTATTTCTTTATTCATTCATTTCTTAGAGAGGAAAGTAGGCTAAAATTATGTTTCTCTTGTAACATCATTAAGGTAGGTATGTACTAGTGCTGGAGGATGGACAAATCCACCGCACTTACTGTAGAGCACTGTTATGGACACATTGTGTTATCTTCAAATTTCGACGTTGTCGAGAAATGGCCGTTTAATATTACAGATCATTCGTTTTTTCGTGATACCAAATGCTTGCGTGCGCCATAGCATACAATAAGAACCTTATGATTTGGGTAAGTGAGTTAGCTAGCTAGAAGTAGAAGCATAACGAGGGAGGGAAGCTTCTCAGTCCAGTTGCTTCTTCCCCTGACGCGCAGGTAGATTTCACGAGATAACGAATGACCTCTACATATGATTCTATATCAGGGACAGAGTTATTTAACCTGCTGTAAATCTACAACACGAGATCCCCTAGTGCTTTTCTTCCTTTCGGAAGAAAGCTATGCTAAGTAGGCCCTATTTTATCTCCTTCAAAATCTACCATTCTCGGCAAGGTTTCAATTCGCGAATCCAGCGGGACACTCTGTAATCTCTAGACACCTAAGACGGCACCATTAGTCATTTGTAGAAGAAGAATAAAATCCGGCTTGTGTTGGTTACTAGACACATTGGTGTCGGGGGTAAGGAGATCCATGCTTTAGCATAAGTCCTTTATCAGCTTTCTTGTAAGTTCTATACTGAAAAGCAGTGAAAGAAGACATCACGATATAACGAATGGTTTTGAATATATCATCAACTATAAGACACCCTAACTTTCTCAATGAGACACTCTACCTGACTTCAATTACTGCATTTTATTAATAAGTATGTGGAATCTAAGCCTAAGTGTTGGCAGGGATAGAGACAGTTCACCGTCATCATTGAAGAACTATCTGAACAAATGAGAAGTGAAAGAGAGGGAAATTGGAAGTGTAATTAAGTGAATTATATATTTCATATGATTCTATCTTGTGGGTTGGGAATAAAATCAGGAGTACTATAAGTATAGGAGTATTATAGATATCCATTTATGGAAAGAGGCAATAAAAGGAGAAATTTAGGAGTGAAGTGAAGAGAAAGAGATAAGTATGTAAACAAATATATTATAGAATAATAGGGAAATAAGTGATGTAAGGGTTGTAAAATAGAGAAAATTAAAATGTAGACAAATAATTTAGGAGAAAATAGATGGAAAAGAATGATTAAGAGTAGATCGATTTGAGAATACAGAATTGAATAAATAAATAAATAAATAAAATAAATGAATGAATAAGTAATGCAAATTATTAAGAAAAGGAATATGCAATATTAAATAGAAGAGCGAAAAATGGAAGGGAGATAGTCTAGGTATAAGAGAGAATAGAAGAGAATAGATAGGGAAGGATGTACAGCAATTCAATTAAAACAGAAGAATAGGAAATAATCAGAAAATACTTGGTAAATGAATATATTAACATAAAAGTGTACTATGTATTAAAGAGATGGTGGATCGAAAAGCATAAATGCAAAGGTCCACCGTAACTATGAATTGTAAAGTTGGCTGACAAATATCAATATCAATATCATTGATGAACCTGCTGATGAAAGACGTGGGTATGAATAAGATATTATTTTCTTCAAATGTTAAGTTCAAATATCCTTTATTGAAGTTAGGTTTAGGCCTAAATCGTTTCTTAAGAATAGCTCGTTTGCTCGCGAGGATTTAAAACAGATTATACCAGTTAGTTTAAGATGTTTAATCCCTATGGTTGGGACTCTGAATGTGGTATAAAAATCTTTTATTATGAGACAAGATGCTTAACAATCAGTCATGTTAACAGCTGTGTCATTTCATGCCAGTCTCTCTCTCATTTCTTCATAACGCTATGTGTAAAGTTGTTAACGGTTTCAAGACACTAACTTCTTATCTCCATCTTGGGAAAAGATTCTCTCAGTCGCTTTTATGCGGGCTTATTGCGAAATATTATGAAATTCCTCTCATAAACAATGCCAGTTCAGCAAACACAATTCATCGCCAAAGTGTACACATTCTGCACTAGTCATGATATTGACGATAAATATAAAGAATTGCAGAGATACAAATGCTGGCCAGAAAGACACAACAGGTTTGCAATTTACAGTCTATATACAGTAATTCTAACATTTCCAAAATGTTTCATATACCGATTAAACTCTTCTTGAGCAAAGAAGATTATTATCTCTCATCTTATATCGATCTTAAAATCTTCAGGCTAAACAGTACCTATTTCCTTACATCTCAATTTTATTCTAATGTAAAAATTATACAGGGACATCATTTTATTTTTACTGACATTTTTAATATTAACCTGGCTATACCTTTGGATTAATGGTTGAGAACCGGAATCACCGTTTGGTACCCCCTTCCACGACTGGAGTTCGATGATACTGCGTAAAGTACAAACAAATTACTTTACTAGGTATAGGATGGAACAAAAGTAGTTCATCATTCATAAACTAGGAAATATCGCGATTTTGAGTTTGATAATTTTCATTATGTTTTTGTTTAATCAAAATACAGTACTGTATTAACTGAGCTAACCATTCGGACGTATTCATTATGCAGTGTATATTATACTGTCTACAGCACATTAGCGTACAATTTAGAGAATGAAGTTAAATTGAAAAATAATCATAATGTGGATATTTAAACACATTTTTGAAAATGTTGGCCGTTCATTTCGATACAGATTTCAGTTCTTTTGTGCATATTATAGCAATTATAGACTACTGTACCTAATTCCAATTAGCAGTTTCGTCCTTCGTACTAGTAACTCATGTTGAAATAATTCTGTACCTACTCTATAAAAGATTACTTTACGTAGTGTAAATTCAATCTTCACTTCTGCCCAATCCCAAAAGATAAAATTACTCAGACATGTTATCTACTGTCCGTCCAAGTGGTTTTGTCGCAGGATCGTAGAAAGGGGGAAATCAAAATTACGAAAGTCGCAATCGGTATAGAATAGAGGCATTGACTTGTTTAATGATTTACGTTAAATTTAATGGGATAGTTTTAGGGCTTCTGTCGAATTTCTACAATAAACTTTGAAATATTAGTCTATTATACAAAATAGGCCCAAAATTTGCAAGAAAGACAAACACTGGCGAGAAGCAATACCTGTTCATGAAAGACTAGCAGTAACACTTTAATATCTCGCAACAGGGGATTCGTATACAAGTTTGATGTATTTATTCTAAGTTTCGAAAGAGCTGAGTTCCAGGATTTTTCTAAAAATTTCCTGGTCCCAATACAATTCAATAAGGTTGATGCAGGGTTGCATTTATAATTTTTTTCCCGCCTCCGAATGGAATGATTGTAAAGAATACGATATCAACAATGGAAGAAGAAAAATACTGGACATAAATTCGTTTAAGTCGAATAATTAATTTTTATAACCAAATGGACATTTAACTTTCAGGCATTTAACTAATAAGTTGGCAAGTTTTTTCATAGAACAGATATCATTTTGCTTTGAGATGTCATGAGCTGCCATGTAAAAATTAAGCGACTTTCGAGCTTTAATTATGCGAGGCATGTGTCAAATAAATCCTTGACTGGCATGTTATAATCAGACAATTGTACTTCCTCTTACTTAGGGCCTAAGAGTTAATTAATTACATATTGTTCGGATATATAAAAATTGATATAAAATACTTGTCATAAATGCGCGCGTGTATAAAATTTCTCAAATTTTCACAGCTCGAGTACGGTACTATTCCCAAAAATTTGCTGCCCAGGGTCACAGCCCATATGTAAATATGGCCCTGGGTTGATGACAATTTCTTCAGTCTACTCCAGTTTTGGCATACTAATACCTGTTGGTGGAATTATATTAACCGCTACAACGAACAAGTGACAAATCCCGTCCACATCGAATGCGGACTTCCTTTGATGTATCGATAAACGACGGATCACTTACGAAAGCAAACCAAACGATCGATTCGCCTTCGTTAGACTCTTCACATGTTCCGCATTCAGTCAGAGAATGCATTCGTTCGTTGGTCGTTCGCTACGTGTGTACGCACCTTAAAACGAACTTCGGTTCTACAGAGACAGGTAAACTTGAACCGAACATAGCGCCCGTAATTTTATTCACGATGCTAGAGTCGACACAACTACTTCCCCTCACTCCCAAGCATACACTGTTGTTATTTCTTAAAGCAACATTCCAACTTCATTTTCACACTCTTATAGTTAGTACAGACGCTAATATTTCATATCAGTCTATCGCTGTGGAGATCTAATAATGCGCGCTGTTGAGGTGAGATTTCGACATGAGCTTGTTAACAGCTGCCTTACGACTGCAGTTTCGTTGTTTCTGATGTTTTACAAT
The DNA here is from genome assembly GCA_025594305.2 of Periplaneta americana. Lineage (NCBI taxonomy): Eukaryota > Metazoa > Arthropoda > Insecta > Blattodea > Blattidae > Periplaneta > Periplaneta americana. The sequence continues at coordinate 128,723,437 of JAJSOF020000003.1, forward strand.
TCTACAGCAGTAAAACAAAGTCACAAGACTCGAGTATGTTAAGAAAACAATCTACAAGCTTTTTATTATTCCGCTAGGTCATAAAAATGTGTAATCGGCCCGCACGCATCTCACCAGGTAAAGAGGATCAAGGTCTAGATAATTTAGATCATAACTGCGATTGTTACGGTCTTTCGAAAGAAAATTCACTCCCATGTCGAGCTCTGAGACATTGCTTAACATAATGGTCAGCAAACTCTCTCAAAAGAAAAGAAATAACGAGAGTGACGTAACTTTTGGAAATCATCTCCCACTTTCCGTGTGTCCGATAATGAGAATGAGTTCCCATGGTAATCTCTTTCATACGAATCTATGAAACAAGTGAAAGTGTAAAAGAAAAACAAATGAAAAGGAGACAAACAGTGAGCTGGGCGCATGCGTTCACATATTTCTTACAATTCGCTTGCATGCATTTCTCGTGTCTTTATTCATAGCCTCGTTCCTGCGTTGTCTTTAGTTATTGTTTTGTTTTATTATATATTATATTAACTTATTCAGATGTATGCACGCGTGAGAATAATTTCAACTCGAATGACGAAAAATCTCTTTGTGAAGTTGGATGTATGTTTGCTTCCCATTTAAACTGCATATTGTGTATCTTCCTCCACAACACTTGTTATACAACATCTTCGCCAACGTCATACTTTCCTTTTCTATTTCAGTTGAGATGAGTTCTACATACAATGTAAACTAAGTACTCTGTACTCTGGAAAAACGTACATGAACTTACAGCCACTTTAATGACTAGGCACATAAACAAATTTATGACATAAGGTCAGTTATATAAACAAATAGCCTCAGAGTAAGAGAACAAATTAATCTTCAGTAAAACAGCGATTTTTTGTTTTATAGGTAAATAGCAACTTTAGTTTATTTCGTCTTAACTTCCAGTTAAATGTAACTTACGAATCTTCTGAAGTTAATCATAGGCTATTAATTGAAGTTTACATTAAATATATCCAAAAGAAAAGAGTAGGAAGGAAATTTCTCATCAGTGAAATGGTGAATGAAGTATAGCTATTTTCATTGTAGTTATACAGTCTTTTGTTAATTTTTAAGTTCTGATTGTGGAGAAATGATGTTAGACATACATTTAATATTTGTATAGGTTAAGTTAATTTACAGATTGATATATTTATTTCCAGGTTTCTCATTGTTGTAATATCTCTTCTGATAATAAAAATTAATTTCCCATCCTGTTTTCCATGTACGAGGAAATCTATTGACTGAACTCAATGACGAACACTGAGATTTCGGTTACCAACACATATTTCACTGTAAATATTAATTATACCTATACTAAACCTAATTTCCATGTTCAAAAGTTAATTTTATAAAGCTCATGTAGAAACTAACCTCGACTTATTTACTAATATTCAGTTAAAAATAACCTATAGTTAATGACTTCCATACAACTGGGCCTTTAGAAAAGTAACGTTCTAATCGGTTATTTAACGACGCTGTTTCAAACTTATTTATCTAGCGTAGATGGAATTCGTGATGGCAAGATAATGTTTTGCCGTGACGAGACCGAAATTCTTCCTGAATTACTGGCATTCGCCCTACAGTTGTAGGAAACATCGAAATATATGTAATCCGTCCAATGTAAACTTTCTGTACAGTACTCTAAAAATATATATATATATATATATATATATATATATATATCATCTTATAAACTCTTTAATGTGTAGGCCTAACTCTATGACAATGAAGGGGAAGTAGTTTTTAAACAGGTATTTAACGAAGCTGTACGAACTGTAAGGATATCTAGCATCGGAGGAATTGGTGATAAGTAGGAGGCGGGTATTGATGAAAAGTCATCTTCTTATTTTTCTCATTAGGACGATGTCTATTAATATATAAACCTTTCTATGTTAATATCAACGTAAAAAAAGTAATTTCTTATATTGCAATTTTTTTAATTTTTGACGTTTTTGAACTAATAGGTTATTTTTACATTTTTTCGGCATTTTTTGGTCATTTTTAAAACTTTGAGGAAGTTTTAGATCATTTGGAATGTGTTTTACTTTCTTCTTTACCGATAGATCTATTAAATCATTTTCTAACCAAATAGGTCAGTAGTAATTATCTACAGAATAAGTGAATAACAGTGAAGTTTGAGTTTTATAGTTTCCAACAGACTCTAAAGTCCATCCCTCATTCCACTGAAGGTTTCACTTCACACAACGGAAGTAATATAAAATGCTTGACAGCAGCTTAGTTTAAGTGAGGACTTTGACCGCTACTGTTCTTTTGTAGGTACGAGGGTGTCTTTAGAATTTATGTTTGGAAAGAGGGAAACTTGCACCATATCCTGGACAGGACATTGTGTCCTCAACATGGTTCGGAAGGGATGTCTACTGTAGTAGACAGTATTTTTAACACAAAGATTGCAAGAATGCACGCTGCGCCCACAATTTGTTTTGTCATGCACACTTCCTCATCTGGAAGATCTGGTAACAAAAGTGAAGCGCGGAAGGAGGAGGAGACGGAGAATGAAGGCACTGACATGGACCATTCCTGATTGAAACACATTGTAAACACTCGTTAAAATCTATAGTTTTCCCTTAAAACCTCCATTTTGTTGCATATTCTTTTCCTTTATCTTAACCAAATTCCAGGACGTTACCTCCTCTCTCCGAGATTTGCAGGGCAGTCATTGAAACAAGGTGACTAATTTTCAGAAGTTGTGGTTCGAGTACGGTGAATAATATTTAAATGTCATTTTCGTTTAATTCCATGTCATTTTTCCATTAGTTTAAGGGCATTTTAATGATCTTTTTAAGTAGAATTTAGGTCATCAACATCCGCCCCCTAGTGATAAGCAATTCGTATTTTGGCGAGATGGGACTAACGAATCACCATGGATTACCTGATATTCGTCTTACAGGTGAGAAATACTTAAAAAAAAATCCATCGGGTAAGAAAGCAAGCGGGATTCCAACTCCCGCCCGAGGATCAGAAAACCAAGCTACTAACCCCTGAGCTACGCCGTTGGCCGGTAAGTATTACATAGGCTTAAAAATAGTAATTAATGAACAAATAATGGCTCAAGTTCAAACATTTATTGAAATAATTGGAAAGTGTATTTTCAAAAACACACAAGATTAGGAAAACTAAAATAATAATTTCAATAAAAGGCCCAATTATCACTGATCCTATAGAAGAAACGTGAAAATATAAATTCCATCAAATGCAGACTTCGTGACAACGCCCTCTCACATCTAAAAACTTACAAGCAAACATTCTCATAGAGGCTTATGAAAAGTTATTTTGTTTCTTCCACTATGTTAATAATGTCAAAACAAGTTCTTATACAAATTTTGGCTACTTGAGCGCAATTACGAGGGCCAGTACATTTACTTATTTATTTATTTATTTATTTATTTATTTATTTATTTATTTATTTATTTATTTATTTATTTTTTATTTATTTATTTATTTATTTATTTATTTATTTATTTATTTATTTATTTATTTATTATTTACCTACCTAGCCACTTATCTATTTATGTATTTATTCATTTATATTTATTTTAATAAAGCATGTAGCGCTTTAAAGCGCTTATTTATAACAGAGTTAAAGTTGCAATTCCTAACATCGATACCGCCACCCTCTTCTAAAGAATCGATTCTAGATTGTCGTGGAGGTTTCAGATAATATATTGCAATGGAAACCTACTTTTCAGTGGCCTATGCAAATGAAAAGGAATCACTTAACAAATAATTGGCTTCAAGTTATAATACTGGTCTGAAAACCATTGGAAAGCTTAGAGCAGTTGTCGTCAGTACTCGCTGAAGTAGGTAAAGTGCAATGAGTGCAACGTAATATGCTCCGTCGTGCAGAAGGAAGAGATAGAAAGCACACCCGCCAGCAGCAACGAGTGCATGCCAGTGCAATGTCTTATGCGCGGGTAAGAGACGCTAGCCCAAGGGTGCTCGTGCTGATGACCGCTGCCTTAGAGTTTTAAACCGATTAATTCCTTCACAATGTAAAAAATAGACTGTACGTAGCATTTAAGACGTGTTATTAATGTTTAAGCTAATCGTCTGAGAATTTTAAATCAATTAGTTCCTTCACAGCATACAAACATATGCTTAGCATTTAATACGTGTTAGTAATGTTTCCAGTAATGATCTTTCATTCTTAAACACCATGCTATCAAATAAAATCCAGTAATCATCTTTCATTTTTAAATACCATGCCTTCAAATAAAACGTAACCGAGGATAATTATTTAGTAAGGCAGTAGACAGTAACAAATCATGCATTTCGTTGCGTAATCGAAACTAAGCAACTAGCAAATCCTGAAATATACAGGAAACAAAACAGAGGTCATGATTTCGTATTAAACTAATGCGAAGACAATTTTCATTTTTCCAATACGTCCCAAACACAGTTAATATTTATATACAATATGTGGGTGTAATATCTGGGAATATAAACAATATAGAGCAGTTTAAACAATTTCTACTCTACAGCTAATTTTCACTGTTGTACTACATTTCTGATTGAGTTAACATTAATACAATATGGTATAATAAATTGGGATGGAGTAGCATCATCTGTACTTAATTCATTAATTTTATTACACAGAAGATTAATAAAAATTTGTCTAACCAAAAATATGAATTACCCAATAAATTTAATTGATACAGATTATTTTAAAGTATCAACTATTGAAGAAATTTATCAATATAGTTTACTAACTTACTACCACAGAAATCAAATAAAACATAAATCTAATCGACATGAATATCGTACTCGAAGACAAAAGTCTACTTTCCCATTAATTGAGTCTAAATGTCATACAAATGCAGCTCTTAAACATGGTGCTAGTTTCGGCCCAAGACTTTATAATAAAATTACAAACCATTTTCTAAATTTGAAACATTTTAAAATTGAAGCTTTAAAAAAAAAATTATAAAATTATTCATGATATACAATATTAACAAATGTGTGTATTTTTTACCTTTTATTTCTGTCGACTATATTCATGTTTTTATTGAATATCACTGACGTCTGTCTGATTGTCAATTTATATTGAATGTGTTTTTTCTCTCTTTTTCTCTTTCTTCTTCGTCTTTTTTTTTTTTTTTTTTTTGCTCTTTTGTGCTATTTATTGGTTTGAATTAAGTTACTACTGTATTTAGTAAACTGTCCTTGTAAATTTTATGTTATATTATTGATTAAGACTAACTGTATACGAGCCTGGCTCTTATGGTAGTGGCTAGAAACATTTTTGTTTTATAATTTTAATTTGTACTCACTAGCTAGCTAGTTAAATAAATAAACATTGTCTGATCTTCATGCTGATTGAGGGGTCGTCAGAAGCAACAATCCCTTTGACAGTATAGGCCAGTGTTTCTCGAACGTCTAGCCGCGTGATCCTCCAAAATAGAAAAAAGAAACTAATAATTTTTTTGTGACCCCCAAAAAATAATAATAATAATAATAATAATAATAATAATAATAATAAAAATTATTATATTATTGTTATTAATATAATTATTATTATTATTATTATTATTATTATTATTTTATTATTATTAGCAACTAATTAACACTGTTTAGTTTCCTTGATAGTGTCGTATTTCAATGTAAATGTCTGTAAACACGTCAACTTGTGCATGTTTTGACTTGCCGCGTATACCACGACCACACAAACCTTGGCAGTACGTTGTGTTTATAATAAATACGTTTGTAATAATATGTATCCGCTTCTCTCAGAAAATGTTTTATTCCTTTTGTATACGTTATTTTTATTTCGCGACCAGCTCGGTACGGTATCACGATTGCCCTCCCTGGAGGTCGCGACCCCCACTTTGAGGAAGGCTATTCCACAGAATCACCTTGATCTAACACTAATGGCGATGTGCATCAACCTCGGTTTAAAATGTAACCATCGATTCAGAAATCACGGTTAAAAAATAATGTTGGTTAAAATGTAATTTCGGTGCACAATTCATGGTGTTTGGGCAAAGGGAGAAAAAAAACTGGGTTTTGAGTTAAATGAAAATTAAACATCCTACACTTATTGAAAATTAATTTCTATACAAATAAAACACATCATATACCAGATTCTTTTGTTTTTTGTACATCCACTTGTAGAATTTAACTTGTATATTCCCCTGGGTAGCAAAAGTCCACTTGCACAAAAAATGACTTAACCCCCTTTACCCGAACACCATCGAATTTAGGATCAACGGATTCTTACACATGGTTAGCTAACACTTTATTTCATACGACATTGTTTGTCCAAAGATGCCAGACAACGTCTAAATACGACTGCGCCCACTTTGTTTTACGTAGAAACGAACTACCCTACATTTTCGTGTTGCATTTATTTTGTTTGCCTTTCAGCGCTATTATATTTTCGGTCCATGTTGAATCTTTCGTACACTACTTTTAACACTTGAGTATAAATAATTGATTAATTAAATGACGATCTTTCTCGTCTTAAAATCTTACAAAATATATACAGAGTGATTCACGAGGATTTACCGTCCTTTACGGAGCTTATTTGTGAAGACATTTTGAGCAAAAAATGTAATATAAACATAGTTCCTATTCTCAATATTTTCAGAGTTACACTAATTTAAAGTTATTTGTAAAATACGTTCTTTTCTTTAATTTGAAGGTAAAAGAATAATACAAACAGAGAATGAACCATTTGATTGGCAAGTATTATGAAGCTAAAAATGTGCTGTGAACTCCTCAGTTGGTTCGTACAGACATCTTTTTCTATTTTTAACTAGAAAATTACATTATTCTTACGCACTTATCACAACAATTACTACACATCACACCACGTCCACCGACTTGATTATTTGCAGATCAATTTTCCATCCTAATTTACAGTCTTGGAGAGTTTACAACACATTTTAAAAATGTCGCCGTCCGCTTCAATACACTTGACAGCACGCTTGTGAACGGCACTCGTCGCGCTACGTAACTGCATACGGCTACTTTGATTTCCGTAGCGCTCGCGCTGGCTGCTGACTGCACGCTGACCAAGATCACGCGTTCACAGCAATGCATTCCAATAACGAAACGTAACTCTGTAAATATTGAAAATAGGATCCATGTTTATATGACATTTTTGCTCAGAATGTCTTCGGAAATAAGCTCCGTAAAGGACTGTAAATCTTCGTGAATCACCCTGTATATACACACAATGCTTTTCTCCTTGAGAAAAAGGTGGTGAAACTCAGTGTAGAATATATTACAGCAGAGGGGAAAATGATTAGGCCTATTGTTTAGTGTACGGGAATTCTGTCCTTTTTAACCTCCTTTTCGTCCAACTTTGAGACTTTTAAGGCCTAAGCAGAATTAAAAGAAAAATTATGTCAAAACATAATTATTAACACATTTCTCGGTTTCTTGATGAAAAATACAACAAAAAGGTGCTGAAACGCCGTTTCGGCGCGTTCCGCCAGAAAAAAAGCAGTGCATAGCCTATATATTAGTACATAGGGAATTAACATTGCCATAAGAAATCCATGCATAAAAATTGAAACTGGAATTTCATGTAGCTGGTCATGTGTAGTAAATTAGTAGGCTTTGTACAAGTGAAGACTACTTATTGATTATTTCCAACTTATCATACATGATGCTTTGACAATATATAATTAGTTTTATGTTAGGTGATTCAAAATAATTATATCACGATGTTGCAATTATAATATTTCAGTTGTGTATTTCATTTCAAAGACTTCCTTTTGTCATTAGGTTACGTAGCAATTCTCGAGTGTTTATGTTTTTGTTTTCAATAACCTTCAACAGAATTTCCTCCTCTCTACGATTCTGTGCAATACATTATGTCCTGCCCTTTTTTCACATCTGCATGGTTTGTTCATTCTTCCAGTATTTCTGAAGAAATTTATCACAAGTCTGGTCGTATTGTGAGTTCTACCAGGAAATTTCCAGCAAATAGATCTCTTACTTTTCTCAAAGAATTGTTTCCATACAGTTCAATACATAAAATCTTTTCTTCTGTAGTATAATAATCCATTGTTTCAAGATTAATGCCATCAAACAGAATTTCAGTTGGCAATAATCAGAACATAGTCTTCTTTTCTACAAGGACTACTGATTTATTACACATTATTACATGAAATTTCACTCTAGATCTTTTATACATAGATGTCTTATGATAATGTTAATTACCTATGTACTGTAGTTTGAAATACACATGGTATATTTAATCCAATCGTAAGTCTACAGTATTGATGTAGTTAATTACTATATATAAATATGTCTTCTTCTTCTTCTTCTTCTGCTTCTTCTCACAGTTGGATTTTCAATCCAGCGCTTCTTTGGACGACCGAGAGATCTCTTCCCGTTTGGACGATAGTGGAGCATGACTTTTGGGATTCTATCTCTACGCATGCGATGCAGATGATGTATCCAGTTATTCCGCTAATGTTTTGTGTGATTAATTACAGGTTATATTTGCAATTCTTCCATTACATCTTCATTGCGTTTGTGATCCCATTTCGTATATCCCGCTGTATAACTCAAATTTCATTTCATTAGCCGTTATTCTGCTTTCGTCTTTCTTCCTCAATATCCATGCCTCACTGCCGTAACAAAGTACAGGTCTCGCCAAGGTCTTGTAAAGGCAAATTCGAGTATGCCTTTGTACTAGAGAAGGTTTCATAATGGTGTTAATTATTCCCATTGTTTTGGTGTATTTAGAAATGTTCTGTGAAATGTCTACTTCATCGAAAAAAGATAATGTGTATCCGAGAAATGTAAAACAATTTATCCCTTCTAATATTTTTGAATCTAAACATATTTTGCTAGGCACAGGTATTTTCCGCAGAAGGCCATACTTTTAGTTTTTTCTTTATTGATTTTCATATCATATTTAATTCCAATTTTGTTAAAATTAAAAATTTAACGTTGTAATTCATCTTCTGAGGATGCCACCAGAGCTAATTACAGAAAGGACGATTGAATATCCATAAAAGAAAAGGATGAAATATAAATTACCATGATATTAATACGAATATATGTAAGCCCATAATTCAGGATCCCAAGTATACCTTGAGACAAGAGATCACACTTACATTTCGAAAACTTCTAATGACAGAATGTGAAACCTTCACGATACAGATTATTTCGTGTTCATATCCAAACTCTAATCATAGCACTCCTGAATATATTTTAATTTATCATTTGGTAGGTGGATGCTTCAGTAGGGTGTAGCCACTAGGTCACCGGAGAGAGGCCACGCAGAGAAGCTGCTCCGATGTGTTACATACAAACGTCTGAATATGTAGGTTAAACGTCTTGCATACTGTTTATAAAAACAGCACGTGTGTTGCACGAAAGCAGCTCGCTTTCGGTTTTTGTATACAATATACACACACTCTCACGTAATATTTGAGGATAGGTGAATCGTACACCCGAGGCAGAGTCGATTACCTGAAGCTGGCACTAATTCCACATCCGGTAATTTAACAAAAGGTATTCTTGCATCATTTATGTCCTCCATCTGAAGACAGAGTTAATATCACCTGAGGGCTCTGCGGTGTGTTTCAATATGCCACCGATGAACTTTAGCCAACACTGACGCATCCCGGAAGTTTAAAGCTAAATTAGGAATTGAAAGGCTACCGTTCCATGGTTACTCTTACATAATGAAATGACATACGTCCAGCATTAATGTACTCCTATTATAAGCACACCTACAAACAACAAACTACAATAAATGTAACAAAGAAGAATTTCATCAAATTTAAACTAAAAATTATCGACTAGCTAAATAAAATATATTATACGGTAATAAATTATATTTCGAAAATCCATCGTCCGACAACTCATGAAGAGCCAAGTCCTACCAGCCGACTGCCGGCCTCACCTCCACATGCCTCAGCAGAGGTAAACGACCATCCACTACGAGGGTAACGTGTGGTTAGCATGGTGATTCCCCCTCAGCTGGTATAGCTTTCGAATTAGAATTTCACTACCGGTGTTACCAGGATAAAATCCTACTGTAGGGATATTTTAATCCTGGTAAGGACGGGCATTCTTTTTTGTAAAATTAGCCAAATTGTTGGGTTTTTCTTATGCTTTTATTAATATTCGTAACAATCGCTATGTATTTTAATTAATTTCAATTTTATAGTTCTAGAAATATGAAATACATGTCGATTAGAAACGTGTTAATTTCTTCAATTTGATTAAGCAAATTTATAGCTATGTGTATGAATTAATCAGCCTATATTATATTTGTATCCTATAATTTTGAAATTTATATTATTTTTTTATAAATTGTCCTACTTTATTCAAGTACGATATTATTCTTCTCTATGTTAATATTACATTATATAAATTCATTGCCGCTGTTATTTTAATTTTTATTTCCTATTTTATTTTATTTCATTTTCTATATTCCTCTTATATTAATGTAGGCCTATTATATTATATCATTTTACTGTAGCTGTAATTTTAATTTTAGTTCCTATTTTATTTTACTTTGTATATTCTCTTATAAGCCTATTAATAATATATCTGAACTGCGACCGAACACGAGCGCTGCTCATTCGGTTCTCATATTTTGTTAATATTACTGTATCTCCTTTTTTATATTGATTTAATTATTTTATTTCTATTTCTATAATTGTAATTATATTCTGTATTCTGTATATTTAAATTTAAATATAAATAAATAAATCATCATCATCATCATCATCATCATCATCATCATCATCTTCACTTCATGGTTTAGGCTTAGTGCCTGTTCCGTCTTCACATTTTATTCAGTTCCACCTCTTCCTAGGACGTCCGACATCTCTTTTGCCTTTAGGTTGGTATTGTTGTATCAGTGCTGGAATTCTTTCATTATCCATTCAAGACAGGTGTTCTTTCCACTTTTCTTTATAATCTTCAACTTTATCGTTTATGTTGTATATATTTAATTCTTTACGGATATCCTCATTTCTTATCAGATCCCTTCTTGTACATCCCTTTACTCTGCGAAGAAACCTCATCTCTGCAGCCTGTAATTTACTTTTATCTCGTTCTTTAATTATCCATGATTCGCTTGTTGTCAATTAAATAAATAAATAAATAAATAAATAAATAAATAAATAAATAAATAAATAAATAAATAAATAAATAAATCTGTACTTATACAAAGCATCTATGATTACGTCAGCCATAGTCACACATCAACACATGTTTTCTTATATTAGAAAGGGATTTCCCCGTTGTTTCTTATTAGGGATTGCGTAATTCCTGATTACATTTTTTCAGTTCAGTTTTTGTTATCAGATCATTACAGTACATGTATCATGAATTCGTCTGTGTGAACTCAACTTTTCTCGTGATGAGAATGTCGGTAACTTAGATTTGATTCCTTCTGTATTTTTATAGTTATCTCACGCAGCTGGGACATAAATATTCCCTATAAACATGCTATCTAAAATAATATAATTTACGTGTAGCATATATTTTTATTCTTTTTTGTGCGTAGTGAAGCTCCTTACATCAAATTCTTTTTAATACACAATATTTCAAGTCATGTAGCCCACACAATTAACGAAATAATTGTTAAACTGTTGGTGCTGAAGACCTAGATACAAATTCCGAGAGCATAATTGCAATTAATGCTCTATCAAGACGGTATTGTGAGTATTGTGGCAAGTATTCTTGGAATAATCCCGTTTCCATCGTCATTATTGTTAAATCATTATTATTGCTCGTGTGGAAATTCTTATACCTGTTAAAAAGTAGCAATAACATAATATATTTTGGCATACAGTATGGAATTCATATTTGAGCTACCATTTGAGTTGAAAAATTATACTCAATTTCAGTCATTAAAATGTTCTACGTAATACAAATAGCCCAGATTTTGAGATGGTCGTTATTTCCTTCTTCCTCTAAGTTCAAGTTTTTATGGAAGACAAGCCGGATCTATAAAACATTGCTTGCTAAATAAATAAAACCAAAGTTATTTATTTTATGATGTCAATAACCCTAAAGCGAGGGTACTTCGTAAATAATGATTGCAAATGCAGGAATGAGTTTAACAGAGAGCTATCATTCCTTTGCAAAATACAATGCAGTGTGGGATTACAGAAATCTGGATGGTATATAACTCAGTACGTGAGAGAGGTGTAACCTCTTCCTTGCTAGTACATTCAGTTACATTCACCTACATTTACTCAGTCAAGTATGCAAGTCACTTGTTAACGTCAAGAATCACAAAGTGTTTTCTACGTTGAAAGCTCTATGTAATACAAGATTGGAACTTTTCTTTCCTTTAAAATAACACGTCTGGCTTGTCTAATCTAAACAGATTAGGTTATCTAACTTGTTAAAAATGAGTGTAACGTTTCTTTAATAGCGAATCAAATATCAAGGAGTTCATTATGGAAATATAAGTACATTATTTTATATGACAGTCTACCAACTTTCTTCCAGTAGTTCAATTTGAGAACGAAACCATTCTTTGAACTTAAAGGTGAACTAACTCTTGCAACTTATAGGGCTATTGTCTATGGACCTCGTTAAAATTATAGCCTACTGATTTACAAATTTCAACTTTTTGTTTGCTTCAGAAAGGGAGTATGCCATTTCTAAATGATTTTGACATGCTGAGTTCGAAAATGATAACGAAAACTTTGGATTAGCTCAGGTTTACCAGATACACGAACTATTTCCTTACTTACTTATGGCTTTTAAGGAACCCGCAGGTTCATTGCCGCCCTCACATAAGCCCGCCATCGGTTCCTATCCTGTGCAAGATTAATCCAGTCCCTACCATTATATTCCACCTTTCTCAAATCCATTTTAATGTTATCCTCCCATCTACGTCTCGACCTCCCGAAAGGTATTTTTCTCTGCGGCCTCTCAACTAACACTCTAATAAAACTACAAACATATATGTGATGTAATATAGACTACTTGCAGTACAGGAACTGCCAAGATATTCTTCTAATTATAAAGAACACAATGTACCTGTTAAAACACAGTAGCACAATGCAAACTGGACATTAGATGCATGTACGACCTTTCTTCACTGCTCTCTTTTATGAATCTACAGGTGTTTCACGCGTGACGTTCCAACAGCAGTCTGCTAACCTTGACGGGCTCTATTTCCCTAGTAGCGTCTTTCCATGCCAGAGATGTCCTGATGGGAGCGTTCGCCATGCTCATCGCTTACAGAACCACTGTTGTCGGGGAAAAAGTCAATGTGAGAATGCAAAAAATGCATTTTTAATAACACATTTCAGCCCAGTTTTTCACAACATGACAACATACGAGTATTTTCTACCAGTTCTTTGTAATTCTAGCTTTGTTGTTTTCAAAAAAAAATATTTGTTACCTTCGTGAAAGCATTCGAAGCTTCTTTTTCATCACCACATTGTACGTCATGGAAATGTGTATCCTTGAAGAGCCTGGAAATCTGTGATCCACGAATATCCCCTCTTTTGCCTCACTTACATATGGAAACTTTTGTCTGAAATGCTGTGCCATTATGGTCCATGGCCTTGACGAAAATCTTCATCAGTCCTAATTATATATGCAAAGCTATTAGTAGTATGATCAGATTGCGTCAACGAGGGGTGTACTTGCAACGTTCTTTGATCAGGTTTCAGTGATGTCCTTCGTGGCCATTCTCTCTTTTTGAAATATGCTATACTGTCCCACTCACAGATGAAACAACAGTACTTTTGTGTAACCTAGTTGAAGTTCAAGCACTACAGTTACAATCTTCAAATCGCCACAGACCTGCCATGTGTTCTTCATAGTTGATTTTTACAAGACGGGGCTTTATGTTTTCATAGAATATTTGCATCTGTTTCGCATGTCCAATAGGAACAGAGGGTAATGTGTTGCCATTATGTAACAAAACTGCTTTAAGACTCGTCTTGGAGGAGTCAAAGAAAAGTCTCAATTCATTTGGTTTGTAGCTGATATTAATAGCTGTCATAAGACCATTTACAGCATTACAGAGGACAATATTGTCATTCATTTTGAAGAATGAATGTAAATGATGACAAAAACTAAGCACACTCACTGAAACGATATCTTCGAGGAGATCCCATTGCTGTAACTTGGACCCCAGCAGCTCAGCTTTATTTTTTGGCAGTTCGAGAACACGTACCAGGTCTGAGTAACAAAAGAGATTTTCATTCATTTGTTGCCAGAATGAAGTCTGGATTTGTGGCTTTGCACCATCATGAACTTCAATTCCATTTTCTTCTTTTGCCTTGAACCATAATTTGAATGAGCTAAATATGGACTATCAATTTAATGAGGTGAAGCCAAATGCTTTCCAGTTACTGAATCTGACTTGTGCCAAATGTGATAAGTGGACTATAACGTTGTCATGTTCCTAACGAACTCTATTTCAGTTAAATAAAGGCGGATGACGATTATGCAAAACGTCGTGTATAGGTCTACTAACTAGTTGTAGGATAAACTTCAACAACTATGGCTCAACCATCCGGAATAAATCATAAAAAATATATCTTCAAAATTACACTAAATAGGTCTATCCAAGTAATCTTGTGCTCAAAGCGGCTTTATTGAACCAATTACTGCGCTTGTTGGTCACGGGATACCTATCGCTTTCTTTTTAATGGATTCCGTACAAATCAGCGTTCATCACATGTAACAATTTTCTTCCAATACCATGAAGGATTTTGGAGTAGCTGTTCAAAATTATACCAAACATATAAGTTCTACTGTTCGGGTTATACAACTTTCAGTTTGTATGCAACACATCGAAGCCGGTTAAACGTATATTGAAATTTTCAAAAGTGATTGATTGTGAAATTACAAATGTTGTTGACAGTAACTGTGTGCTTGACAGTGATTCTTCTTCCAATGCAGAGAGCAGAACTAATCATTGGCAAATGGCAGTCCTAACCGAGGTTTTATTGTTATACTGCCTGAACGAGATCCATATGTAGTATTTCTGTACACTACTACTAAAAATTCAGTTTTACATATTTATGTAGCCAGTCTTCTAATAACAACGCAAAAGCATGCAAATTGCTTCTTTTTCGTTATAACTTCCGAACGTTACAATATCTTCCTATAATAAAAAAAAATGTAATTTGCAAAAGAGACTAATAAATAAACCATACACCAATATAAAATTTTAGTAATATTTAAAAAACCAAAAGTTTTCCAATGGCTTTTGAATATATTTAACATATCACAACATCCATTTGTCTACAACTTATAACTATTTTCTCTACTATCAGAGTGGAAGGAGATATATTACAATGATTCACGCGTATTATAGATTAGGTCATTACGGGAAAATTTTGTCAATGTATTCAATATGATCAATAAACAATATATGCCTAATCTACCTATATTTAATATATCTTGTGTTGAAATCTGTCTTTCCAGTAATCACTACTTTATTCCTGTCTTTATAAAACTACAAACTTAAATACTAATCAGTAGAAAACCACCACATCACCATTACTGTTTAACATGGTGCAATCCCGGTCGGGGCAAGTTACCTGGTTGAGGTTTTTTTCCGGGGTTTTCCCCTCAACCCAATACGAGCAAATGCTGGGTAACTTTCGGTGCTGGACCCCGGACTAATTTCACCGGCATTATCACCTTCGTTTCATTCAGACGCTAAATAACCTAGATGTTGATACAGCGTCGTAAAATAACCTAATAAAATTTAAAAAAAAAACATGATGCAAGGCCCCCTCCTATGACATTACAGTATACACACGACACAAGGGGCATATCCAATCTTAAATGCTGTTAAAATATAAATGTAAAATTTCCTGCCTATAACAGAACCCAAGCCAGCTTATTTGTGGCTAGAACACTACATGTAATGTCATAAGGCAAAGCAATTAAGTGCTCAATTACTGAATTGGAAAAGTCTAGTTCATAAATTACACTGATACTTCCATTAATTTTATCAACGGTGTGGATACCTTATGACATATAACCATTCGCTTCTGCCTCTATATAGCTAGTAAAAAATTATTACATTTTATGATTACATGCGTTATGAGCTATCCTATAAAAACAAGCAATTTACTTTATTTCCAAGAAAACACAATTACTTGATTTATACTGTTGTTTTGATGGATTTATTCTCTTGTCTTAGTGAGTATTCAAACTTCGTTTCTATAGAAGAGAGTGGTTTATGATAAAGTATGACAAATGTTCAGTTTAGTGTGTGTTTATTTTGTGTAAGGTTCTATAACTGTACTTATGTACGAGTATTAACTTATGTACTTTTAAATTACATTTTCCTTCTTTGTATAAAAGTGAACAACCAATTACAATGTGTTGACCTCCTCGATATTTTCACTATTAATTGCCATTTTTTCCTATGGGGTCCTATTCTTTTAAGATCTATGATTTCGATGGCAGCCTGGAATTTTAAAGCATACTTCAAAGCTATTCTCATCTGCAGATTTTAGGAGTCTTCTGCGTTTTCCGTCATAACTCGACCATCACCGAGAAAAAAACATATTATTTTAGAAACGGCCAGCTTTATGCCTCTGACACCATCTATGTTTCATTCTGAAATGATTTCGTTTATTTATGTATGTAGAATTTTTATTTTTTATTTTTTATTCATATAATAAATGTTTATTGTTTAAAGAAGGTAATCTTGATTTTTACCTACAAAATGTTGAGTAAAGGACTAAAGGCGATATTTTAATTTAGCCACATGTCTTTTCGTAGTCTAGAAACTGATCCTATTTATTACTTCGGAAATGTTATTCTTTATTTCATCCTTCTAGACATTTTTCATGGAAGTTTATCTCCTACTATTGATATTGGATCCCTATGACCACCTATAGGTATTTATCCTTTCAAATCATCACAAATTCTCTTACCGTGGATTTATAAATTAATTAATCTTTTAAGAAATTTTGAAGTTATTATTACACCTGCGCATGGCTGTCAAAGTCGAAATACTTTATTGTGATTCCATCAGTCTGTTTCAGAATACATTTTTACAGTCTGATTTTAATATTGTTCTGTATATTTTGTAGCATGAGTTAATTGAACTCATTCTCATATATTTCAAAGCATCTTTCTTATTACCTTCCATAAAAATTGCCATAATTTTTTTCTTATTTTTATTATTATTGTAACTTTCTGTTTTTATGTAGTAATGGTGGTGTACAATGTTAAGCAATCTCGTGCTTATAGGTTATGATTTGATGCGAATTTAGAATCTACATGTTATGATTTAAATTATCTTTTTCTGATACTGTCTCCGCCTTTACTTTTCGTATTGTGTCTTTGCTTACACCATAATTTATATTGTCTCTCCTACGTCTTTACTTAAATGTTCGTGTAAATTATGATCCATGATGAAGATTTTTAATGAAAATAATATATAAATATACTGTATATAATATATATACACATCTTTTTGTTCTCATTCACTATTAAAGAGAATGTTTACTAACGAATTCCGTCAAATAATCCACTTCGTTTCAATAAATAACATTCTTAATTTCTTTACCACAGAGTGTTTTATTTTAGAATAATTCAATAACTTGATTTTCCTAAACTTTCTTCTGTAATTTTACAATTCATGCTTTCAGAGTTTACTGTTATTCACAAATATCTGTAGTTTCTGCAATTTCACCTCGTTGCTCGTAACTATCTATTACAGTCTTGTATGAAAACTAGATTCTATCTTCTTTTAGCAGCTGGCTTTTACATCTTTCCTTAGTTATACTAATTTTCTTTGTGTTTGTATTTCCTTGCCTCTCTATTTCGAGAAACATTATTATCATTATCACTATCACATCATCTTATCACTGTAAATGTATAAGGTAGATAAGGTAGCCTACCTAAGAAATATGCTTACAGCTACTCACTGACGATAGTATTAACGTTTGTCCACATAACACAAGGAAAAAAATTAAGACTCGACATCGTGTCGACTCAATTAACCGTATGTCCAAGAGAAAGCTAACATTTAAAAATATATTATATCCATGCAGGAGCGCAGTTTACGGAAATCACGATCATAAGTTAGAATCCCAATTAAAGGTATGTGTATTTATCCGTTTTCAATATATTTCTGAGTAACGGTCAGCGCGTCTGGCTGCGAAACCAAGTGGCCCGGGTTCGAATCCCGGTCGGGGCAAGTTACCTGGTTGAGGTTTTTTCCGGGGTTTTCCCTCAACCCAATACGAGCAAATGCTGGGTAACTTTCGGTGCTGGACCCCGGACTCATTTCACCGGCATTATCACCT
Organism: Periplaneta americana; assembly: GCA_025594305.2. Lineage (NCBI taxonomy): Eukaryota > Metazoa > Arthropoda > Insecta > Blattodea > Blattidae > Periplaneta > Periplaneta americana. The sequence continues at coordinate 128,741,712 of JAJSOF020000003.1, forward strand.
TCATATCATTCAGACGCTAAATAACCTAGATGTTGATACAGCGTCGTAAAATAACCCAATAAAATAAAAAAAATATATATATATATTTCTGAGGCTTCTTTCAGGCGTGATTTCGATTCCCGTTTGGGCCGATAAATGTATTGGATATTTCTGAGGTTTTCTCCAACTGTAATACGAATCTTAGGTAATTCATGACGAATCCTCAGCTTTATCTCGCTGAATACTATCTTGCAATTACCAATTTCATCGACGCTAATAACATAGTAGATGATACAGAGTCTTTAAATTATCAAACAAAAAATAGTATTCCAAGTTGTCTTGAGTTGAATCCTGACATGCTCCCACATCATGGGAGTCCCACCATACAACTATCCAGTGCGCTAATTAAGTGAAATCTGAAAATTTGTACCACGAGGTGGAAGAGGAGAGACAAATATGTTCATTTCCTTATTAAATTGTGCTCCAGAGACGAGAGAAGATACTGAAAAGACAAGGAAACTGATGAAAATTACAGAAATTGAAGTATTGTTAAAAATATTGAGTTGATAAACTAGCTTTCAGGTATAGCTCTCTGTGAAGCTAACTTGAATAATTTCAAGGTAAAAATTGTTCCGGGGCCGAGTATCGAACCCGAATAATCAAAGGCGATGGTAGATGAGCAACAAGGTCATGACGAGCAATTTGTGAATTAGGCTATTGCCTTTACTTTCCTAGAACTTTCAGAAAGCTATGTTTATCTATTATTAGTCTAATTCTAGTCTAATTCCTTTTCTCTTTACTCTGACGTTTTTACATTCTTCATAAATGTGCAATTTTCTCAATCATGACGTTTGCCTGGAGATGCATTTACCCGCAAAAAGGATTCGGTAAGATGGAAAAAAAAATTAATCCTGAAATATTTCCTATAGTCCTGGTAATTAACAACAGAGATGTTTTACTGCTTGCTAATCTACGATGTTGTTTTATTCCTCTTCTGCAAGGAACTATGATAATTTTTATCGTCTCATAAAAAAATTCATCTACCCACCGGCATAGCTCAGACGGCTGGCGCATTTGTCTGCTCATTCGGAGCTGCGCTCGATCGTGAGTTCTATTCCCGCTTGGGCTTATCACTTGATTGTTTTTTTTTTTTTTTTAGTTTTTCCCCATGTGTAAAGTGAATGTCAGGTAATCTATAGCGAATCCTCTGCCTCATCTCTCAGAAACACTATCTCGCTATCACCAATCCATCGACATTAAATAACCTAGTAGCTGGCACAGCGTCGTTCAATAACCAATAAAGTCTGTCGTCCTAGGTAGTGTGTGAACACGTGCATTAAGAACAGCAAAGAAAACCTCAAATCTTTTCAGTATAAACTAGATTATTGCAAGAGTAAATATGTATAAGTCAATATTTTACTTCAGAAAAATGTCAGTTTATATTCCGAATTTATTAGAAATTAAGATCTTCTCAACTGCAAGCCGAGTGGTCTCCTCCTGCACCACGCCTATCAGTAACAAAGGCTAAGATACACGCTGAGCATGCTTTCATGATTACATCACATGTAATGCAGGTGAGAGCCCATCGGAGAAAGTTGTCGTCTTTTGACAGCTTCCCCACTGGTCACATCTTATGACACACATTCGAGAATATGCTGCTCACGTCTGAAATGTTATACTCGTAGACTAACAGTACTAGGGAAGACTTCCTTCATTCACACTTAGAAGCATAGATGCCCTTGCATTTTCGACATTACTACTTCCATACAGTTTCACAAAAATAATTGTTTCATTGGCGTGCTATTGCCTTGACTATTAAGTCGTTCATTTTCACGTTCAAGGCTCAGGCTCAAATCCCGGAAAGTCAAATTTGTTACAAGTATGTTTTGGGACAGATCTTCTTTGATTTTATCATATCTCCTGTCATCATTCCACAAGTTATCCAAATTTCATAATCATATTTATCACATGCAACAACCGAACAGCAAACTGCGGAAGGATCTACTGTACTCGACGGAATCTTCAGTGAAAATTCCGCGAAGCAAATACAAATAAAATTCTTGCAGTTGGTGCCGATGTTCATTTGAAAATTATTAAATGATGTCATGTAATTCCTGCATATACAGGTTTTCCCATAAGTCTGGAAACATAGGTAAAATATGACTTTTTTTCTTTTTGTTGTAGGTTGACATTTAAACGATGGGTTTGAGCAAAGAGGAACGTAATGAAGTCTTTTGCTGTATGGTGGAAGAAGTCTGAGAGAAATGACTGATGAATTCAACAGACTGCATCCCGAATATGCACCTATTTCATTCTCATGTGTTTATAAATTGGTGGAAAAATTTAAGCAAACAGGTTCCGTCGAAGATAAGCCGCATAGTGGTCCCCCACGGAGGTCCAAAGACGAAGAAACAACAATCAGCATCAATCGCTGTTCTTGGTCGGTTTGCAGTTAGTCCCAATAAATCTCCCCATTACAGCTTGGCAGTTAGGACCTGGCTTGATGAGCAATTTCCTAAACATTGGCTAGGACGTCGGGGACCGGTGGAGTGGCCAGCACGAAGTCCAGACCTGGCACCTTTGGATTTTTATTTCTGGGGTCACTTGAAGTCATTGGTGTACACTGAGAAGATTCGATCTCGTGTTCATCTGCAGGTGCTCATCATTGAAGCATGTTCACAAATCACACCAGACATCATTCAACGTGTTCTCCAGGATTGGGTAGCCCTACTGCGCAAATGCACATTGCAGAATGGGGAACATTTAGAGCACCATTATGTAAAAGCTCATTTCCCTATGTTTCCAGACTTATGGAACAACCTGTATAATAGAGTAATAAATTACCAAGCCCCGATACTTTTTGTAAATTCTGTGAAATATAATTTACTCGATTCCATTGTCTCTGTGAAAACAATCAGACCAATCTCCTACATGATAAATTAAGAAAAATACAAAAAATAACTGTGCAATGTAATTGCAATCCGAAGTAATATATAACATCTGACGTGAGATTTGAATCTTAAAAAATTTGAAATAAAAAAACTTGAGGTGCTATTATATTATATTATATTATAGCCTATTATATTATATTATATTATATTAGATGTACGCCATACTCTTGGTATGGCTCCGTTCGAAAAGTGACACGGACAAGTAACATAGTCCACTTAGCAGTGAATCAGCGCGTCATCTATAGCTATATCTAAGAGTCAATATAAAAAATAGAGAAATCTGGGTGATGGAATCGGGTAAAGGAATCAGAGAACGAAAATGTAGAACTACTTAAAATTGTAATAACTCAAAAACTAAAAGGTTTGTGATATTGAACACTACAAGTATACAGGATGAAAGTGAAATAACCTTGCAGATTGAAAGGGACAACAGAGTACACTTAAAAGAATTGAAAATCTATATTACATTTGTGTTTAAAGTTTCAGTAATCTGGCAACATCGCCGCTAACACACACCTCTTTCTTCTCGTAATACAGACGTAAGATGTCAAAACTCAGGTCTGCCTCCCTAGGTGAACTACCTCCCATCTCCCTTTCTGGCTACAATGCTGCAAGCTGGTCGCATGTCAGTGGATTCAAATTAGTGGTTTTAAATTAAATTTCTACGAAAACTGTCCACTCTATTGAAATACTCCAGAGGGATAAATTATTCTTTATTAGATTTTCTACGGGTATGGACAAAAATCACGATCCTACTCGCGATAGTTACTGAATAAGAGTTTGTTAAACATTTGAAAAAAAAAATCTGAGAAAACTATGGACTTTCCACCAATATGGTATTATACTTTTTACATGAACTATTCGCTCTGAAAATCTGCATGGTTATTTCACTACCACCCTGTATGTGAAATGATCAGAAAGTATAGAGGGTAAGTTGATATATTATATTATTTATTTATATGTAAATTTATTATTTTAACAAAAATTACTAGCACTGCTTATTACTTAACACAGCAATTACGTAAAAATGTTCAAAGCCCTCTAAGTATAGTTTCACATTTGAAGTAGGAGTAATTATGCAAATCTGGCTATCAGGTAGTAGCTCCCTGTAAAGCAGGTTTGAATAATTTGTTGTTGAATAATTAGGAGTAATTGTTTGAAAATTATAAGCACTTAGCCTAATTACAACAGTAAAAATAAGCGGCAGTTGTTTACCAACTATAATGTTACAGATGAAATTTAAGAATGCATTCATTCATTCATTCATTCATTCATTCATTCATAGCTTTCTGTCCAAGAGTAGGTCTTTCATTGAAAGCCCAGAATTCTCCAAACTTTCCTATTTTCAGTCTTCCCCTTTGTCTCCGTATATGATACATAATTTTAATGTTGTTTATCATCTGATATTTTCTTCTGCCCCGAACTTTTCTCCCGTTCGCCATTCCTTCCAGATTATGGATATTATGCGGAGACTAACAGTAAGGCGGGAAATATGAAAAATTGAATAATGATGGATTTGCAGTGAAAGACCTACTGCTGGGCAGGATACTATGAAAAAATGAATAGGGTACGAAAGAATCGGTCCCAAACTCTATTCTAGCCAGTCAAGTGTATTACTGTATATTAACTTTCTTTCACAGAACTAGGTGTATGACCCTTGTATTGTAACATCTTTGTTGTGCGTTGCGTGTATGCACGAGACAGCAGCTGCGCTGTAAACAAACAATCCGGCTTCGTTTCTTGACAGGCAGACGGCTAGATAAAGCCTTGGTTTTCCCGAACCGACGCGCGACGCATGCTTACCGACTTAAGTAAGCATTTATCTCGTCTTTTAGGGCGCTACTCATAGACATTTCGCAGCACGCGCTACGAGCGTACTAAGCTAGCCCCGGCTATCCACTGGTTACTTGTACAGAATTCAAATCATATCCTATCGCTAACACTGGTTTATGAATACGAAAAACGCTGATCATCCACCGGAAACCCGCGCTAAAAATGTCTATGAACACGGCCCATAAGGACTAACTGTACCTATCGTGTCTTGTATCATATTTGGTTGTTGTTTTATACATTATGTGTCAGAAGTCACAGCCCTGTGGCAGTGACTGGATATATCTGCCAACACTAATGTCCCAAATGTATTAGAGATTGGAAAAATTGATACAAATCTTCCTTATTTATATAGGTGAAAATAACATACCGGTAATCTGTGTTGTTTTTTGTTGTTGCAAGGCATTTATATCTACGCTATGTATAAGATGGACAGGGAAATATGTGCCTTGAAGAGCTCTCTGAATAGTATCCATTCTTTTCTCACTCCTGAAGTGTTACAACAGTTCTGTGTGTAGCTATATAGATTAGAACTCGAAGTACACAGCGGTAGTACTATTCAGTGACGTATCAGATGAATATCACATTTTTATTAGTTCCCACTCTTTACTAGCGTGGCTCCTAGATTTCGCTAGTGCCGAAATACGTTGATCACTTAGTTCATCAGAGACTATTCAGAGTGCACCACAGATTGTGAGTCTACATTACACTTGTAATGAGTGATGGAGAAATGTTGGGATGTCATAAGGAAACAGGAGTACCAGGAGAAAACCTCCTTGTTGCCTGGATCACGGGTTCGTCTAACAAGTTATAAATTCAGAGTTGAGCCGGGATTTGAACGCGGGCCCCTGGCTTGTAAGCCCAGCGCGCCAGCACAGAGCAACCGCGACGTAAACCGTAATGTAACATTGCGAGCTGCGAAGAATATTTCAATTTCAAAGATGCCAGGAAAAAATAGTAGGCCTATTTTGTTTTAATAATAAATGAATGAAAAAGCTGAATGTTTGATTTGCTCAGTTGAGATGTACGAATCGTTACTCACTGACACGTTTTCCACCTCGCGCATATTTGCAGCAAGTATTCTGTCTATGCTCGGACTTACATACATACATACTTACTTACTTACTTGCTTTTAAGGAACCCGGAGGTTCATTGCCGCCCTCACATAAGCCCGTCATTAGTCCCTATCCTGAGCAAGATTAATCCAGTCTCTACCATCATATCCCACCTCCCTCAAATCCATTTTAATATTGTCTTCCCATCTACGTCTCGGCCTCCCCAAAGGTCTTTTTCCCTCGGCCTCCCAACTAACACTCTATATGCATTTCTGGATTCCCCCATACGTGCTACATGCCCTGCCCATCTCAAACGTCTGGATTTAATGTTCCTAATTATGTCAGGTGAAGAATACAATGCGTGCAGCCCTGGTACATGTCAATTATTATTTAAAAAATGAATTACATTATTGTATAGGTCTAACGTATAACCATCGCCTGTCAATTTCATGCTTAAATACAAATGTTTTAATCTCATACAATACCAATATTTTTCGGAGTAAGAAATGTAAGCGATTTACCCCACCGATGATATTATTATTAATAATTTAATAATGAGTTCTCGATTTAAGTTTCAGTTATGTTTATATAATATTATGTTGATATATAAGAAGTGATAAAAAGACAGGTCATTCGAAAATTAGGACAGCACTGCATGAGAAGGAGTGGTTCCTGATATGTGTTATCTGTAAGTCGTAGTCAACTGTCCGAAGACAGATCTGAACCCCACAAGTGATATCAAGGAGGCACCACTTATGAGACAACTAGGCCAGGAGATAATGGGGTAGGGTGGCCAGTTCCTTTCCCCATCTGTAAGGTAATAATAACATTTATACTCTATAGGCCTAATAATAAGACGTTATCTGCAATTCTCTAATGCCAAAAAAATGTAGATAAGACCAGGAAACCTCTCATAATTATTTTTATTTTTGCTTATGATTTTGAAGGTGTATTTATCACGAATTCTAGTAAGCTGGTACTATAAGATGGAGTGGTACCTGATGTGTGTTATCTCTAAGTTATGAAGTAATAATCTGATTTATACTCTAAATGCAGTGGCTGTAATAATAAGGCTGTTATCTACAACGCCCTAATGCCAAAAATTGTAAACAAGTGTAGGACCCACTCAAAATTACGTTTACTGTTCTTTATGATAATATGGCGGAGTATTAATCATTCATTATGTCCAGTTGAATTGCTCGTGGATACTGCATAATGCGGTAACTTTTTGGAACACCAATTACAACCAACAATGCGCCGGAAGCGCCGAAATCTCTTGAATACCCATCTCATTGTGCTTCACGATTGTACTCTTTGTTACAAGATTGCCCAAATAGTTAAATTACTTAAGAGATGGAACTGGGTAATTCTGGAGCGTTCTCGGTGTTCTCCGGATAACGACCTTTTCCCTAAGATGAAAGAACCACTGTGAAAGGTAGGCTATGGTTTAGAAACAGAGTGTAAGGGATATAAGTGCCGTCCTTTTCACAGTCGTCGGAGACGGTCTACAGGATCGAAAATGTCCATAATTTTCTCAGAAAAAAATTTCTTCTCTTATTTTATTCGCGTTATACTGTTAGTAAAATTACGAAAACAATTACATCAGTAGATATATCTAGCAAAGAGTTAATATTAGTTTCAATACATATTTATGTGTTCTATTACGCTTTCGTGAAATTAAATAAAATTGAATGCCTAAATTTGTTAATATTCTGGCGTGAGAGATGAGGCAACATATTCAGCAGGCAGTACTCTGCACAGACGTACGTACATGTCAGCTGAGTTAAGCTTCTTGTCCATAAGTCTACTGCCGAGCGGATGACAGTTCGGTACCAGATATGCGATAAACAACTTACAATGTCACTCACAGTTTAGCAATGTCATGAGTTATTAATTTATGGAGAAAGTCGTATTTCTTTAAAAATGGTACTGCGTTATGGAAGCGGGAGAGATTAAATTGTTGCATTATAAAAAAGTTCGTGTGATTTTGTGCAGTAAACCATTATTGTTTATTTTTTAGACTTACAATAAACAATTGACCAATATTGCCAATATTAATAAATAAAATGGAAATTTGCCATAAAGTTCTATTACTGAGATTGAAAGTTTATATTTGCTGTTCGTTTTATGTAAACAACATTAGAACAGAGCATCTGTTTTATACAGGCAGGCTATGTCTGTATCCGCTTGAGCTGTATTGTGTACTTGTAAACTCCCTTCTCCCCATCCAGCAACGATGCCAAACGTCTAATATTGTAAACTTTAATAATTAGTTAAATATTACAATTAGAAAAAAATTGAGGACATTTTTCTTCCTTATGACATGAACAATCATCAGTTAAAATAATGGCACTTATACCCATTACATTCTGTATAGACAGGCCATTATAACGGCTGTAGAGCAGTCACTTAGAAGCTTGGAGCCAAGTGACGCTGTGGACGGCATCTATCGCCTTGTAGAGGTGTGGCGCTGTGTACGTCACACTGGAGGAGATTACTTTTAAGAACTACCTGCGTATCGATTGAAAATAAATAAGCTTTTGAACTTAATTAAAGTCTTGCCACTAATTTTCGGGTAACCCATATATGGTACATGAACAGTAAATACAGGGACATCATTTTATTTTTACTAATATTTCTAATATTAACCTGGCTATACATTTGCATCAACGATTACGAACCGGAAACACCGTTTGCTACCTCCTTCCACGACTGGAGTTCGATGATACTGGCGTAATATACAAACAAATCACTTTACTAGGTATAGGAGGGAAGAAAAGTAGTTCATCCATTTACGTAACTAGGAAATATCGCGATTTTGAGTTTGATAATTTTCATTAGGTTTTTGTTTAATCAAAATACAGTACAGTATTACCAATAACTGTTTTTACTCACGAACTGAGCTTTCCATGCGGACGTATTCATTATGCAGTGTATATTATACTGTCTACAACACATTAGCGTACAATATAGAGAATGAAGTTAAATTGAAAAATAATCATAATCTGGATATTTAAACACATTTTTGAAAATGGTAGCCGTTCATTTCGATACAGGCTTCAGTTCTAATGTGCATATTATCGCACTATAGACTATTGTACGTAATTCCAATTACCAGGTTCGTACTTCGTATCAGTAAATCAGGTTGAAATAATTCTGTACCTACTCTATAAAAGAGACCTTACGTACTGTAAATTTAATCTTCACTTCTGCCCGATCCGAAAAGATAAAATTACTCAGACATGCTATCTGCTGTCCGTCCAAATGGTTATGTCGCAGCGTCGTAGAAAGGGAGGAAATCACGTGACAGTTAATTACTTAACGAGGCCCTTTTATTTACGTTATTTTAAACAATTGTATCGGTATAATATTACGAAGACGTCCAATTCCTAACAGAAATTAATGTTCCCAGAAAAGAGCTAAGACAGCCCAGCCACTAGCATTTACAGAGAGGCGAATAGAAGCAGGTGGAAGAAACCGGGATGCGACGTAGGCAAATGGAAAATGATGCAATATTGAAAGCTCTTTCGTCACTGGAAAACGCGAACATATTTTTGGAACGCACTGTTTACTATGACCGAAAGGCTACTATGACTGTATATGCGGTTTTGGATCTGTGTGGAGGACGGTTGAACTTCATTAGTAGGAGGAGTGGGAGTGAAGTACATTAAAAAACTCGGGTACAATAAAAATTGAAGTAAAAATAAAATGATGTCCCTGTATAACTCTTGAAGATGATAAGAGTGATGAGTAGCCTAATTTAATTTTAATATTTAATTACAAAAATATTAAATGTATTAATACTGTAATGGCATACACGCCACTGTTGTCGCTTACTCTTACTACGACGGAACACAGTGAGCACTTGACGTAAACAATAAGCAATTGAGAGCTCAAGATTATGAGTGAGTGAATATTAGCATCAACACTTCCCCTGTCGTCGCCTATGCTTGGTAAGACGTTTTAATAATAATGCACAAATTAGTTCCCCACTTTAAACTACTCTTAAATTGGATTCACTATAATATTTCACTCATTTCGTGATGTCGATATTACTGAAACTGGTGTGCTGTTTATTACTCCACCAGGCGATTAATTCCAGTTTTCTTTTCATCACATTAAATTCGTATAGGATGAACATAAAGTAGCTTCACAAACTGTCTTTCCTAGAACACAAATTTATTATGTATACTTTTTGTAGGTATATCAGTGTGAAGGATTAACGATCTAGTATTGCAACCCCTGATATTCATTTTCGGTGGTGTAGTAAAGAGAGTATAGGCCCATTCGCAATGAAAATTAAACATAACCGTAACATAAACACAGGAGTTGAGCCCAGGCTACCAAATGGGATCATTCACAATGATTCACATAAGCATTGACATAAACATTACCGTAAGACGTTAACATGAAAGTTTGCAAACTCCAAACTTTCATGCTTATGCTTACGAGATTTGCAAACAGAACACAATCGTGGAGCGCTGAAGTATACGACAGAATATGAGGAAATGGTGTCGTTATGTTTCCATGGTTACCAAGTATGTTTGCTGTTATGTTTATGTTCCCATCGTAAATTATGGTATGACTTCTTAATTTTACTGTAACGTTAAGTTAACGCCTACGTTATGTTTAATTTTCATTGTGAATGAGCCTTATACCTGGAAAAAGGACCCGCTTGGTACAGTGACATTCGGAAAGTGACATGGGCATTATATTAGGGATATAATTTATTGCCTTGCCTCATAATAAGGGCTGTTTGTCAACCATCCTCTCTAATGCACATTTCATATTTGAAGAAGATTTCTAGACACACTGAATTTCGTCTCTATTGATAGAATTGAACCCCAGGCAAAGAACAATTTTGTTCCTTTTCAAGCGGTATCTTGCATACATCTGGCTACTGAGCCAATTTACTTAACAATTTCATGGAACACTATTCTAACCTAATGCCTATGTCATCGAGTTTTTCTTCAGTTAGGAAAGACTTATGTGTCTTCGATATATTTAAAAGGGTACCGAACAGGATATTTCCGTAGAAATGCCCATAGCATGACAATTTTGTAAGATTGCCTTGCAACATAAGTATCATAATTGAAGATTCACTAAACTTAATTGCACTGACTGGAAGTCAGCTGTATACTAATGGTCTAACGTCGACGTCTCTTTAGTCGGTGTTATAATATGTCCACACTACTTACGTAACACAAAACCTTCCCACTCTCGATTAAGGGAAAATATATACACTATTTCCTAAGCAGTCGCGCTCGATCTGTAACAGCAAAATTAGGGTGACGTTATTTATCTGAGCGAAACTAGTTTCCAAGCGAACGCTCTATATTTCAATTAGATCCGAAGTTTATGAGTTTAAACCTAGGAGACAGCAATGGACTTTTTAACGGCGATAAAATTCCTAAGCGTGGCTTCTTTTGGGATGAAAGTAAAGCTAAGGTATGGATTGCAGGTGAAGATCTCTGTCGTAGATTTATGACGTGTAAAACCCCAAATACATCTTACTTACTTATGGCTTTTAAGGAACGTGGAGGTTCATTACCGCCCTCACATAAGCTCGTCACCGGCCCCTATCCTGAGCCAGTTTCTACAATTATATCCCACCTCCATTCTAATTCTGTTCCCTCGTCTTTCACACTGTTGTAATAATATTACCAATACTGTGTTATAAGATTTACTGTAAAACTGCTTCAGGCTCACCCTGTACTTCGAGAAACTTAAAACTTCAATTATTTGACGTTAAGTGGAGCGATTTCTATAGACTCCTGGCCCATTAGTCGACCCATCTGACTCTTATTGTTCTAAGGAGTGCTGAATTGTATATAATCATCACAACTGTGAGGGTCGTCTTCGTAGGTTTCAACTGCGACTTACAATTGAGTCTACCGCCCCACTGTCTGATACAGAACAAAGCCATTACTTCCGTATCACAATTATTATCGTAATTTTCAGTACCCGACCCAATGGTAATAACGTCGTCATTTCATGTACCACTTTTAATCGCTACTTCTTGACAGTCCATACTTTCTAAAGTCACTTTAAGGCTTCATGCATGCTAAAAGGACTCTTATAGAAACATTTCGTTTCTTTCTGATAACATAGCTTAATTTCCTTTGAGTTCCACAGATTGATAACGTCTATGATCGACAAATTAACGCAACGCATTCGATTTCTGGCGAGAAATATACTAAAGACTTTACCAATAACCAAAAAGGTATTTAAAAATAGGCTTAAGGACTTTATTAATAGACGGCAGTATATTATACACACTGTTTAAAGGGTGTAATTGATGTTTTGTTATTGAAGTGTTGTATCAGTGAATAAGTGTATTGTGTCAGTGAAGTGTGAAGTGTCAGTGAAGTCAGTGAAGTGTTTGTATCAGTGAAGTTTTATAGTTTATAGTGGCAGTGCAAAGTATTTGAACAGTGAAATGTTTTTGAAGTGTTAGTGAAATCAGGATAGTATCAGTGAAATTTGTCGTAGTTCCAGTGCAGTGAGTGAGTTGACAGCGAAATGAATGTAATGCTGTATGATACTTGCACATGTACGAACAAATCATACTCGTGGGTTTTAGTTCGAACTTAGAGTTAAGATACAAATTAGATTTACTTGCAATGTTATTTTAAGTGATCGTGCTTCATTTAATTTATGATACTTATTATTATTATTATTATTATTATTATTATTATTATTCTTATTATTACTTTAATTTATTAATTGTATTTTTATTAATTGTGTTTATTATTAATTGTCATTATTGAGTGTAATTAGTTACCATTTGCAGTGTGAATACACACACACACTTTCTCCTTAAATTACAACGTAGGGGTTTTTTATTTGCGGTAGCTGAGTGCTCTAGATTTTCTGCCAGTCACCCTAGTACTTTGGGCTCGTGTCCGGTCAGACCTGGTACTTTTCATTGAAAAATTCATAATGGCACTTGTATCGGACTAGGTTCTAGTTGAAATTTTTCTCTTTGTTTCCAGTTAGGAATCAGTATCATTCCGTCTGATTTCCATTCCTTATCATTCCATAGCATTCCCTTATCGCCGGGGTTGCCTGCTCGAAACTGGATATTCAGCTACCCTTAGTGAAGTCAGCTGGTGTGGATTTGGAATGAACTTCGCTGGGGAACAGCGTAAAAGTTGAGTTCGCTAGAGTTCGCCTTCCACCTTCAGGATAACATAAAATCATAAGGGCAGAACTGATGAAAACGCTTGATGAATGTGAAAACCCGAATGAGAATGAAGTTTCAGAATGGATGGACAGTGATGAACAGTTTGAAGCGACCGATGTTGCAATTGTTGAAATGATAAGTGAACCCGCTGAAGACAGTGGCGACGACGAATTGCCTGAAGAAATTCTACCAGTGATCACTCACGCCGAGGGTTTAGCAGCCTAGATGTGGCATTGCGTTACCACAGTCTACTATATACAGTCGCGAAGGTCAATATGTAGTAAAAATGCAAACATGGATAGTTGCCCACCACTAGGATCGCTACTATCGCCTCATCATCGCAGATCTCTCTCTAGCAGCCGACTAAATATGTCGTTGTGTTCTTTTGGAAAAATTAACACCTTCCTTCCATTATTGAATATTATATGCATAAAGAATTTATTATTTTAATGAAGTATTTTCCACCATAAACTCGAAGATACCTGGGTTAATATTATTTTTGTTTGAAAACGAACTGAAATGAAATCGCTTCACTCATTCAAGATTATAGCGATAATTAACTATGAAACCAATGAATTATTAATTTGCATTTCCCTTTACAACAATAATAATGGAAATATGAATTAATGGATTAACTTATGTACGTGTACCGGTACTTGTAGTGTAGGCTTACGTAGTTGAGGTTAAGCAATAATAATCACACCAGAATTGGAAATAAAACGTGATTAATAAATTTTATTGTAACAGACTTTTTCTACGTCTCTAATAAAGTAACAAATAAAAATAACAACAAACTTAACAGCTATAATTAAAAACATATCCTTTGAAAAAAAAAAGTAGGCCTAAGCTATAATAAACCCACCAGAATTGAAAATAAAACGTGATCAATAAATTTCATTAAAACAAACTTGATTTTTCTACGTCTCTAGTAAAATATTATTATTCCAATTATTGTATTTTAGCCATTAACATTTCCATTACAACCAATAACGAACATTTCACAAGCATCAATGTGAAATACGCAACGAGCTAGCACTCGATGGAAATACGATTCAGTCCAAAGTCGACCGTGGACAGTCTATTGTTTCTAGTTGCTAACCGCTTGGAACGCTTTATCACGAGATTTGCAAAAATCACCTCACGCTTCGTGACTGTAGACTGTGGCGTTACGTCGAGAAGCAAGCGGAAGCTACTCCAACTGACACCATGCTTCTTAGAAGATGGCGCGACATTGCTGCTAAAAAACGAGAATCTATTTTAAAACAATAGACTCTGGATAATTTCTTTAAAATGTAACTTGTGTTTTTGCAACTTGGAAATGTAGCCCATATCTAACACAGGTATGTACTGCATTGTTTAACCTTTATTGTGCTCATTAAATATTTTTTCATGATTTACCCTTTGATTTAGTAATATTTCCGTATAATCCGAGTTTTTTGTAATTCGAGGTAGCCTCAGCCCCAATTAGCTCGAATTACCAGGGCTCTGTTGTAGTTATATACACGAAACCCCTTGTTTAAGCATTGTATATAGAGAAAAAATGGCCGTTCCTCGCCTACAACGCACTCCAAGACAAAAACTTCATACTAACTTCGTCACAATATAAATTGCTGCCCACAATCTCAGCTGTTCGTATCGATTTTTTATGATGATGGTTGCCTTGCAACCACAAAACAAACCAAATAGCATAGAATATTTAGAATGATGTTGCTGTAGCTGTACTCTTTGATCAAAATATAGCGTGGTTCGATGAGACCCAGTTGTACAGGGACATCATTTTATTTTTACTTCAATTTTTATTGTACCTGAGTTTTTTAATGTACTTCACTCCTACCCCCTCTACTACTGAACTTCCAACCATCCTCCACACAGAACCAAGACCGCGTATGCAGTCAGAGTCGCTTTACGGTCATAGTAACCTGCAGATTTAGTGAGTATAGTAAGTTCCAGAAATATGTTCGCGTTTTCCAGTGACAAAAGAGCTTTCAATATTAAATCATATTTTCGCACAGGTACTGTCGTCCGTTTTCCTACGTCGCATCCCGGTTTCTCCCACTCGCTTCTGCTCGCTCCTCTGTGAAGGCTAGTGGCTGGGCTGTCTTAGCTCTTTTCTGAAAACATTAATTTCTGTTAAGAATTGGACGTCTATGTAATATTATACAACTGTTTAAAATAACTTAAATAAAAGATCTTCGTTAAGTAATTAACTGTCACATGATTTCCCCCTTCCTACGATCCTCCGACAGTAGATACCATGTCTGAGTAATTTTATCTTTTCGGATGGGACAGAAGTGAAGTATATAGTATGTAAGGTACTTACTCTTTATAGAGCAGGTACAGAATTATTTCAACATGAGTTACTAGTACGAAGGACGAAACTGGTAATTGGAATTAGGAAGAATAGTCTATAGTGCGATAATATGCACAAAAGAATTGAAGCCTGTATCGAAATGAACGGCCAACATTTTCAAAAATGTGTTTAAATATCCATATTATTATTATTTTTCAATTTAACTTATATTGTACGCTAATGTGCTGTATACAGTATAATAGACACTGCATAATGAATACGTCCGAATAATTCAGTTCGTCAGTAAAACCACTTATTGTTAATACAGTACTGAATTTTGATTAAACAAGAACCTAATGAAAATTATCAAACTCTAAATCGTGATATTTCCTAGTTTACGTAATGGATGAACTACTTTTCTTCCCTCCTATACCTAGTAAAGTGATTTGTTTGAATTTTACGCAGTATCATCGAACTCCAGTCGTGGAAGGGGATAGCAACCGTTAATCCAAAAGTATGGCCAGGTTAATATTAGAAATGTTAGTAAAAATAAAATGATGTCCCTGTACTATCGATACTTAACTCGGCAGAA
>JAJSOF020000003.1:128757694-128902178 GCA_025594305.2 Periplaneta americana
AAACAAAACTCTTAATTTTGAAGTTTTTGTGACTGTTAGAATACATTATATCCTTAAATTTCACAATGAAATGTTTCAGTCTAACCGAAAGGACATTAGATACCGGTTAAAGTTCTGTCTAGGCCGCTAAATTTCCAGAGAAATAAAGGTTAGATTTACTTTTTTTTTCAGAGGATATATTTTTAATTGTAGCTATTAATTTTGTTATTATTTTTTTGTGTTATTTTACTAAAGACGTAGAAAATTAAGTTTGTTTTAATGAAATTTATTGATCACGTTTTATTTTCAATTCTGGTGGGATTATTATTGCTTAGGCCTACTTTTTTTTTCAAAAGATATGTTTTTAATTATAGCTGTTAATTTTGTTGTTATTTTTATTTGTTGCTTTACTAGAGACGTAGAAAAAGTCTGTTACAATAAAATTTATTGATCACGTTTTATTTCCAAATCTGGTGTGATTACCGGTATTATTGCTTAACCTCATCCCACTTTGTTAACTACGTAAGCCTACACCTTCAAGTACCGGTACACGTAAGTTACTCCATTAATTCATATTTCCATTATTATTGTTGTAAAGGGAAATGCAAATTAATATTTATTGGTTTCATAGTTAATTATCGCTATAATCTTGAATGAGTGAAGCTATTAAAGTAAATTTCAGTTCGTTTTGCACAAACAAAAATTATATTAACTTATTTCTTGCAGGTATCTTCGAGTTTATGGTGGAATTTAATATATTTCATTAAAATAATAAATTAACTTTATGCATTTAATATTTCAATAATGGAAGGAAGGTGATAATTTTTCCACCCTTAATATTAATAATAATTTCCTTAGAGCAAGTGGATACTTATCACAATGCGAGTTTCAAGCCCGTGTGACAGTTATGTACAGTAGGCTGACTATTTTACACGGCACAGAGTGATCATGATCCCAAGCTATGTTCATACACGTACTGACCACGTCCAAGTATCTTGACTTTCGTGCTCGAACGATAACCGGAATTTTCAACAGGAATGACTGGAATGTAAAAATATGCATCTCATTCAAGGAATGAATACCGGCATTTTTTACCTCTGTCTATGGTTTTGTTAGAGGTTGTAGGTCAGAGGTTATGGTTCGTTTTAAAGAAAGGACGTCTCTCTCATCCGGCGCTATATTATGACGTTCACAGCCACTTATTGACTGTGTTAACAACGTTAACCAGTATTGTGCTAGCAAAACAAAACGTGCCGACGACATCTTCAAAGCGGTAATCCCGGGACAAACAGCTGGCATGTACCACTTCACGTTCAAGACAAACAAGATGCTGCATCTTGAAGTAGGACGAGCGAGGCTATTACGACATCACAACCATCTTAGGAACTACAAGCTAACGACTTCCTGCCTGCTGGAATTATTAAAATACGCGCCCGTGGCAGCAGCAGCATCTACTTTAAATAGAAAGTGGATTCCTGCACGCGAGGATGCGCCGAGGTCAGTTTCCTCGTATCAGTTACAATCAGCAGCCTGCACAACAGATCGCTTGGTATTTACTTTACAAATTACAGGGATTGTGTCAATGAAAGTTTTCATACTTCGTCTTCTTCAATTTTAAGAGTCTTTGTTGTATTCGTGAGAACCCGAGGTCAAGTCATGAGCACGGAGAGCATGACTCTGAGCCGTGATTTTCTCAGACGCTCCAAGAGTTCTGCCAAGTCACGTGTGATCCTATTACGTAATATTATTATTTTGCAAGCATACTACTGTCCGAGTGGTTATGTCGCATCTCGGTTTCCCCCACCCGTTTCTGCCAGCCTCTCTGTAAAGACTAAACGACATTTCATACAAGTTGAGAGGATGCGAAGGCATTTCTTTCCACTTCTACTTGCCCAGAGTCCGTCAGTAACAGAACGGTAGCTGTTACCTCTTATACCTGCACCCCCCAAGTTGTACACACAAGAAAATAAAAATATTAAATAAAGTACATGAGTGAATATAAAATACAGTGACATAAGTTTAACAATTACATGTTTGTGTATATTTTAGTGTCGTTCTTATAATATTTCCAACTAATAATAAATTAAATTAAGGAATGTTAGTTTGTATTATGTCAGGGGGGAGTGACACAGTGCAGATTGTCCCGTTGTGTATGCTGTAGAGTAGCAACTAGTAGTGAAAAACAACATTTATCTTCTGCTCTCAGTAGCTTTTTAATGTGCCAGTTGATATAAACAGCAATAAAATGAAATATTAACACTTAGTATAGGCTTTCGAAATATAGATTACCGGTAAACATTTTCAATAATAAAATTTTGTCACTGTGTTGAAAGTCAATTAGTCGAACGTTAGTAAGATGGACAGTAGCAGCTTCCCCTTCACTGATGGTAGAGAGTGTGAGTAGAGGGGAAAGCCTATCAACCAAACTGAAATGGGGTTTAGTGGCTGGGGTGTCAGGCTCTTCCCTGAAAATATTTCCTGATCGAAGTTGGAAGTCTATGTAATATTATAGGCATACCACTACTTAAAATAATTTAAAGGAAAGGACCCTGTAAATTAAGTAACTCTCACGTGACTTTCTCTGTTTCGCAGGTCCTGCTACATAATCACTCGGTCGTTCACTGTACACTGTACACTGTTCATATAAGTTTCATACTGTGAAATATCTCAAAGAATAAATAAACTCAGAAGTCTACACAGTTGGTGATAAGTTCTCAATAACAGCAATTATAATGATGATAATGGCAATGATAATGACGATTGTAACAATAAAAATTTTTATAATAATAATAGTAATAATAATAATATTTATTTATATTATTGTGCCATCGAACAGCAATTAACCAATAATAAGTTAGCACAGAATAAATGTAATATGATATTAGTTATGATCATTAATAACGATAATGATAATAACAATGATAATAATAATGTTTATTTATATTATTGTGCCATCAAGAGCAATTAACCAATAATACGTTAGCATAAATATAGTGAATCGAGGTCATCATACCAGAAGGGCATATCAACGAAACAGCAAGTTTACAGTAGAGCCATATAAGGATTACGAGTAAATTATTCTTTTTCCTCTTCTTTACATAAGAAGATACTTCCTTTTGATTTTTTTCATGTCCATTGTAATTCTCAAACCATTGTTTCCAAACATAGACAAGTTCCATTATAAAAATCTCGATGTCACAAAATTTGTTGATACGCTCTTCTGGCATGATGCCTTCTTAGATCTACAGTTCACTGAACTTTGGCCTCGTCTTTTGAAACCCAGGAAGTCAAGAGTCCTCGGAGAGTGATGCGAATCAACAACAAAAATAATGATAATAATAATAATAATAATAATAATAATAATAATAATACCACGAGAATCTCTTCAATAATTCATATTACAAACAATACAACAACGAAATTATTTAAACTAGCAAATTACGATAAATAGAAAGGTCATATTCCGAAAATATCGGATGACAGATATGCAAAGATTCTCTAGAATTACAATTCACGAGGCCATAAATCATTTGGAAGGCCGAAGGGAGCAGTTCGCAGGAAACGGAACGGAACTGACAAGGTCTTTGCTGTGAACCTTATAATAATAACCGTAATTTTGTTTCAGTGTGAAGGGAATCCAAGCTTAAAACTCAGTTATAAGTTAGTTTTAACAATCTCAGATAATACAATTTTTCGAAATTAAAAACTAACAATAATAAATTCTGACAACGTAGAAAGTAGATGAAGACAACGATAACGACTATGAGGACGCTGATGACGTCAACGACAATTATGGCGCTAATAACAACGATAACAACGTCGGCGATAATTTTATGATGATGCCAACAAAGACGATAACAGTCTAGTGTTTGTAAAGAATTGTACGAGTATGCAACACTGATTTTAAGAACGAAACCATTTTAGTTTAAACTTCTAAGGAATAGACTACAAGTAAGTTGACAATTGCGCAAACCTAAATTAGGATATGGATAGAGCAGATGAAAACATTCCACACTCATATAGCGATATTTCTCTGAATTCATATTGACAGTCCACTGACCTTCGCCGACCCTGCGCTTTTTACAAGATAGCAACTTCAACTATGACCACACATTCCATTCTCTGCTACAGATTGTCTCGATAACAGAGTAGATCAGTGTGAACTACGCTTTGTTTGAGTCTTGTTGATAATGTAATCGTTGATATTTGGTCAATCCACATCGTGAATACGGTATAACCACAGTCTAGTATATACAGTCACGAAGCTCAATACGTAGGGAATATGCATCCATAGATAGTTGCTAACCACTAGGACCGCTACTATCGTCTCATCACAAACAATGCGAAATAGTACCGGCACAGTCTATTGTTCCTAATACCCTCAACAACTCAAGCTTCGTGACTGTATATGCTAGACTGTGGAATAACGTAACTTGTTATACTTAACAGTCATAGGTGCATACGTCAACTCATGCTATTTGTAGTTATTTGTTTCTTTAAACATTCACCGAATTATTCTGGATTTATTATTTTGGTAAGATAAGTAGTGCTACTACCTATTCCCTTATCCTTTGTATCAATTATGAAGACAGTTATAAATCATGGAACAATTCTGGAACTATCTTAAAGAAGCAACGTAATAAAATAATACGACCGAATAAAATTATAAGATGAGCTAAATCGTATTCACGTGAGTGTGACTTAACCTATGTATGAGAATTAACCGAAAGGGAGAAGAATTTCCTTTTCTTTCAACAGGATTCTGTCACATCATATACAGCTAATGTTACGACGACAGAAATTAAGAATGTGTTCAACCAGAACAGACTTATTACAATGGATTTGCTGCCCTCGCGGTCCCCCGACCTAAACTCCTGGAATTTTTTTACTCTGAGGAAAAGTACCAAATGTTGTACACAAGACAAGCCTATGAAACCTAGAAGAATTGAAACTTAATGTCCGTCAGGAGATTGCTACCATTTCTCAACAAGAACTACAGAAAGTGATGGATAGCTTCTTAAAGATGTGCCAAAAACGTGTGGACAACTAATGAGGCCACTTTCAGCGCCTCATTTCATGAAACTGGTGAGTAATATTTTAACAACTTTTATTCCACACATTGTGAAGGAAATTACTGCTGTATCACCGTCACTTTATGATACACACACACGGAAAAGAGCGCCGTTCTCGACGATAAAACACAGTATAGAAAATTCCAACAATAGGAATTATGAGCAAGCTTCTGAATGTAGGCCCAAATTAAAGACTTACAACTATTTAAAACGAATGGCTCTTTTGGTATTAAAGAGAAGAGGAATGTACTCTTTTTAGTTGAAGAGCCTAGGGGGAAACGCTTGCCTTTATTTCCATTTTTTTTTCATTCTATTCCATCAGATAGTCGGGATACAACTCGTAATTTACTGCATATTTGTAGCCCATTATAGTACCCACGAAGCTAACTCAACCTCAATCATAAGGAAACTGACCTTCACAATTGTGAAATGAATTGTCATAAAATTGGACACTGGTTTCAAAGAGCATTTCTTGCATTTAGAAGTATATTCTATACATTACATGAAAGAAATGCTACTTTACTAATACTGTTGAGGAAGTCAGGCATGCGTTGAAGAGAATGTAATTCCATTCCATTCTACTGGAAAGGACCGCAACTACTTACCATTTAATCCGTAATGAATTACGGTCAGGGATTAGAAGTTTTCCCTTCCATTTATCATTGCGAAGGCACAATAGCTATAAGAAAAAGATAGCATCTACATTTCAGATGCAAATGCCATCAGAGGCAGAACACGTTTCCAGAAAGGATAATAGTCATCGGACAAGTGAATGGATGTAAGTTATGCGCAATGATGACCAACTAAGATCCCTTCCCTGAAAAGTTTCTGTGATAATGTTTTCCCCGTCTGAAGTACTCCAATTAATCAGCATTGCATTTACTTATTTAAAAATGTAAGATTTTCGTTGAAAACACGAATAAAAGTGCGTCTGTTAATGGGTTATAAAAACCAAAATTAAGTCTACAAAGCTACAAAGCGCATAAAAATTTCATATTCAATCTAGAACATATTTTTTAATATCAAACGCAGAGGAAGTATTACACCCTTGACATGCAATTTCGTCGTATAGGACGTGAAAGAAGAGTTTACGAAAGAGACAACGATTGTGTGCAAACAATATTAGACACAAACTGGAAGAAGACTCTGCGCAACTTCGGAGACAAAAATTTGTATGTATGTAGGCCTATTTATTGACACTGCGAATAGTAAGTACCCGGTAGCAATGGTAACTAATTAAACTCATAACTAAGGAACGTATTTCTAGGTGCTAAAAATACTTGCTTACAAATGGCTTTTAAGGAACCCGCAAATTCATTGCCGCCCTCACATAAGCCCGCCATCGGATCCTATCCTGTGCAAAATTAATCCAGTCTCTATCATCATATCCCACCTCCCTCAAATCCATTTTAATATTATCCTCCAATCTACATCTTGGCCTCCCTAAAGGTCTTTTTCCCTCCGGCCTCTCAACTAACACTCTATATGCATTTCTGGATTCGCCCATACGTGCTACATGCCCTGCCCATCTCAAAGGTCTGGACTTAATGTTCCTAATTACGTCAGGTGAAGAATACAATGCATGCAGTTCTGCGTTGTGTAACTTTTTCCATTCTCCTGTAAATTCATTCCTTTTAGCCCCAAATATTTTCCTAAGAACCTTATTCTGGAACAACCTTAATCTCGGTTCCTTTCTCAAAGTACGAGTCCAAGTTTCACAACCATAAAGAACAACCGGTAATATAACTGTTTTATAAATTCTAACTTTCAGATTTTTTGACAGCAGACTAGATGACAAAAGTTTCTCGACCGAATAATAATAAGATGCATTTCCCATATTTATTCTGCATTTAATTTTCTCCCGAGTATCATTTAAATGTGTTACTGTTGCTCCAAGATATTTGAATTTTTCCACCTCTTCGAAAGATATTTCTCCAACTTTTATATTATATTTCGTAGAATATTCTGCTCACGAGACATAATCATACACGTCGTCTTTTCGGGGTTTACTTCCAAACCTATCGCTTTACTTGCTTCAAGTAAAATGTCCGTGTTTTTCCTAATCGTTTATGGATTTTCTCCTAACATATTCACGTCATCCGCATAAATATCGGAGTTAAAACCCACAGGAGTGTGATTCATCACCTGCCACTGCAACTGTATTAATTTCATGTAATTTACTTCAGGAAATGTCAACTTAATCATTTAAATGGTAAACTTAATAATTACACATAACTTAATTAATTGCATGGTAACTTAATTGTACATCAACTTAATGGTTATATTTAAACTAAATTATATATTAACTTAATAATTTATACATCAAGGCACTCTGTCTCCAAGGCTGTCACACTCAGTAGCTCTAAATACGCCATATTACATAAATCAGATTTACAACATATTATATCCATATATGCACAGCACACGTAGGTAAATTTTAGGACAGGTAACCTTTCACTACAATCATTTTACTCTCACCTCACTGACTACACAGACACTATGACACATTTCACTGTCAATATAATGCATTTCACAGTCACGTCAAAAACTTTTCACTGCCACTATAAACAATAACTTCAATGACACAACACACTCTGCTGTCGCTGTTAATTCAAGTAAATCAATAATTACACACTTATTTTCCACTTATATATTTATGAACTATATTAACATAAATTTGTTAGTCTAAGACCCACTTAAAGGCTATTTTGAACTAATTTACATTTCAGACCTAAGTAATTACTCGCCAAGCTAATTTAAAGACATGTCATCTTAATTAATGTCATATGTGTATCTTCTGTAACAAATTTACAATTTACAAAGAACTTTTTAAGTTTTTTTTTTAATATTCTCAAGGAAGGACATCCCTCAAATACCGCTGTAGGCAGGTTACCCACATGAATAAATTAAAGAAAAATGAGATAAAAATGATAACGTAGAGCAAAAGTGACGTAAAGTCTACAAGTTCAGACAAATGTGCTCACCTCTCTACTTTGTTGAACGATAACACAATAACTTTATGCTTTTCGATTATGCGATACTAGCTTTACGAGACAGAAACATTGAAAATATCATATTCATACAAGATGGTGCGGCTTTCCACAGCTTTAACTGGACAAACATAATTTTTACTTTATGCTCTTGGTGACCATGTTATAAGTAGACAATTTTCTGTAACTAGGCCTGCCATATGACCAGATATAACACTGCGAACTATTGGTTGTGGAGCTCTCTGAATGAAAGTGTCTGAGCAGAACTATGACAACTCGTTAGTTGAAGGAATGCAAAATATGACATGTACGGTACATGAGCTGAACGCTGCAGTTTTCAGCACTGAAAACAGGCTGCTATTTGTATAATAGAAACTGGTGGACATAGGAAACATTTGAGATGAAGTTTTGGCAATAGCTGCTGCATTAAAAATATAATTTACTATGTACTGTAATGAGGCAGTATCAAAACTTTTTAAATTGTGTAGAAAATATTGAATATATGAGCAATTAAAATTACGTCTTACTTTTGAAATACCTTACATACCTTATTCATGCATATACACATACATATAGGATCTTTCATAAGTAACTATTTCTCGGAAAATTTATACATTTAGATGATATTTGGATGTGTTATACATGTCAATTACAGATGATTCATCAGGTTTTAGCTGCATAAAGAAAAATCTAATAGAATTTTAAATGATACATCAAAATAAACAGAAATTGTCCAAGTTTCGGTCATACTTTCACAAGTATTCGATGTGGCTTCCTCTCGTTACACGACACACATCGATGAGATATTGAAGTTCGTCCCATACGCGCAGTAGCATATCCCTGGTAATAGTCGTAAATGCATCTGTAATGCGATCCTTGAGCTCAACCAAAGTTGCTGGTAGTGGTAGCACGTACACTATGTCTTTTACACACACCCAGAGAAAAAAATCATAGATCGTTAGATCGGGAGATCTATAAGGCCACTATTGTAACTCCAAGTCATCTTCAGTGCATCGCCCAATCCAACGGTGAGGGAGTTCTTGTTCAGGTAGCGAAGCACTTCAGTGTGCCAATGGGGCGGCGCCCCACTAAGTTTGAATATGAATCCTTAGTGACTTAAGGAAACCATTCCTGCAGCATATCGAGGAATGACATACCGGTCAGTTGTCTCCATGAAAAAAAAAGAGGCCGTACACCTTTGATTTAGAGACTGCAGCAAACACATTCATTTTTGGAGAATCTCGTTCATGTTGCACTGTCAAGCGTGATTTTTCAATACCTCAGATGCGTACATTAGGCCATTAACTTTGCCACTCAAGTGAAATAGGCCTCTTCACTAAACACTAGGATTCCTGCCTGAACTCAGTTTTCACACTACCTCCATGAAAAGATTTGCGCGGTCTATAAATAATGTTAAGTTTGGGGAGAAATTGTACACTTATCTTATTCCATTAATGTAATTTTTCAGGGACGGCGCCAGAAGGGAAGCTTTAATATGCCCATATACTCCAAGAATTAACCTGTGCCCACGATTCTGTTTCTTCCTATCGGCAGAAATATTAAAAATTCAGCTAGATAATTATTTCAGAACTCTTCCAATTCATTTTTAAACTCTAAACTAACATGACATTTAGCTCACAACTTCTTATTCCTAAAAGTATATCATAGCTTACCTTATTATTTTCCTTAAACTATGTTAGATGTTTAACTTTTAAATCTTCATTACATTTTAGCTTCACTACTTTACTTCTGCTACGCGTCTAAGTGCAAATAAAAAATCAATAATGTGCTAATTAATACAACTTAATATTTCATATTATTAGCAATTATCCCGATCGGTGGTAATAATTTCAGTATGGGTGGCGTTACTATCAAGAAGGCTGATGGAAATTCCAATAACTCAGATAATCGTTAGGCCGCTTACATATTCTGCCTAAAATAAATGTCATCGGCGATGCACCCCACCTTTCAACATTTACTAAACTGTTGTGAGTACAAGAAAAGTTATATAGTCTACGGTACATTACTTATTCCACAAACTTTTTCATCCCCTGACTGATTGCTCTTACCTTCCCATAACTAGGAATTCAGTAACAATGATCAAAGATAGCCTATGTAGGTCTACAGAGACAGTGAGTGAGTAAATAAATGTCCATATTTCAATTCGCCACAAATTCTTCAGCTTCCATAAACTGATAAGTAAAACGTATTTTGTTTTTCAGCGTTTTGAATGAACTGAGTTTCTTCATGAAAAAATAGTGAGTATGTAGGAGAAAGTAACTTCGTCCATCACGAATACAATATTCATTCAAAACTCTGTACTTAATCTGCGCCAAAGTCATAAGGTATGAGCCTACGTAATTTAGTCTCGTCATTCTAGTAAATAGGTGCGCTACAAGGTGGAAAATATTTATACATTATGTGCTTATAATTCGTGATTATGAAAGTGGCAATTTAAAATTCAGTGTTATTAAACCACAGCTGACATCATCTGTGGGAGTATAAGAGCGAAATGGTACAGAAATAGGATACCTCGCCTATAATGATGCCATCACTAACAAGAGCCAACATGTAACATCATCAGCATCTCTCTGATGCATGCAAATAACAGTATAGCCTACAACTTGACCCAGCAACATGATTCAGCTGCTTGTTACGGGATTACGTAATTGCCATCGCTATCTATAGCTCTAAGCGTAAAATCACCATCATACCAAAATAATATATTATCATATCACCAACACCATTATCACTACTACTGTGCTATTTGGAGCACTCGTTTGTTCCAGCTTTTTCAAATAATAAAGTTAGTTTAAAACTTATTTTCCAACCGTTTTCTCGATTTTCTCTAGGTTTGTTTGTAATCGATGTGGTTACATTATCATTAAATGTTCATGACTTTCTATTTTATATTTTATAATATATTTTTGTAATATTTCATTTAGTTCTTACTTCTTCATTTCTTGGTGGGCAAATAAAGAGTAACAGCAAATAATTCATTCTGTTATGCAGTAACTTACTTACTTACTTACAAATGGCTTTTAGAGAACCCGGAGGTTCATTGTCGCCCTCTCATAAACCCGCCATCGGTCTCTGTTCTAAGCACGATTAATCCAATCCTTACCATCACATCCCAACTCCCTCAAATCCATTTTTATATTATCCTCCCATCTACGTCTCGGCCTCCCCAAAGGTATTTTTCCCCCTCAGGTCTCCCAACTAACACTCTATACGTATTTCTGAATTCACTCATACGTATTACATACCCTGCTCATCTCAAACGTCTGGATTTAATTTTCCTAATTATGTTCGGTCAAGAATACAATGTGTGCAGTTCTGCGTTGTGTAACTTTCTCCATTCTCCTGTAATTTCATCCCTCTTAACCCCAAGCACCTTATTCTCGAATACTCTTAACCTTTGTTCCTCTCTCGAAGTGAGGTAATGAACTGGAGTAATTATGCTTTATTAACCATTCCATAATAATTCTAAAATTGTTTCAAATACTTCTTTTAATGTTCAAGTAATTTTATTACTCTCTGCAGCTAGATTAAAGTTATATGTTCTCTGTAGATCGTCTTCTGAATATACAAATATCAGTTATTCATCCTCGAATAGTAGGTACCTTATTTAAGCTTCAACAAGTTTAGTTGCAACATTGTTATTATTAGCTTATTGATTAAAACTTTCAGCAGCGGCGGTTCGAAGTTCAATCTTTTTGAAACTCAATTATGAAAAAATAAAATATAAAATTAAAAATATGTTACAATGAAAATCATGCAATGAAACGAAAATATAGGAAGGACGGCACCAAAAACCGCAGTCGCAAATATCTCAAAACTTCGACAAAATACAAGTTGAAGAGTGAGAGTGTAAGAGATTACAAAACAAATAAAACGTTTTAGTTAATAAAATTGGAATTATTTAAATACTCTTCGGATGTCAGTTCTATCTTGTTTGTTAAAATTAATCAACTGCTGATGGCAATCAGGACAAGCACCAAGAACACTGGAATGCAGCGATGGGTAGTCCAATATTTCAAAAGATGATAGATCCAAACCAGAAAATTACAGAGCTATCAGTCTACTTTGTGCTATAAAATTTATACGGAAATTATTTTAAAAATATGAACTTAATAACTTAGAAGAAATTAACGGAATTTGGAAATTAATTTAAAAAAGGAAGATCCTGAATCATTGCATTCTTACTTCGACACAGTTGATTAAAAAGCACAGAGAATATAATATACAGTAGCAAGTTATTACATAGCTTTTATTAATTCTGAGAAAGCTTTTGATGAGGTCGACAGGAAAGAACTATTTAAATCTTATAAGTAAAAGCTACGTCCAACATTTACTAACAGTAGTTCAGAGTACTTATAATACATACCGTACGTACAAATAATTTTGGGATAACAGGAGGTATAAATTAACCAGTGAAACAAGGCAAGAATTCTTGCTATCTCCCACATTATTCAACATACAACATTAAGCATGTCATTCAAATGCGGCAGAAAAATTTACAAGTAAGATGAAAGTGATAAAAAAAATGTATTAGACACCATGCTTTATGAAGACGACCAAAGTTTATTAGTATCTTCTTAAGGTAATTTACAAAGAAGTATGCAGTGGGCTACATTTTAAATGAAACTGCTACAGAAGACAATTCTAAGATCTCTACAAATAAAATCGAAGTTGTAGCTTTCAAAGGTATAAATCTGTCAAGGGCAAAAACTATGATCAAAATACTAGAGCTGATTAACACAGTTCAGTATATCGATTCAGTAGCTGAATAGAATGTTACAGAAAAGTCAGTACGCGTACGGCATAATTAAGCGATGCTTAAAAAATGTAAACAAAGAAATTAAACTGAAGTTCTCTAAGGTTATGTCAGTCCCAACACTGTTATGCGGATGTAAAATCTGGATACTTAGACGATCAAATTATAAAAATTATAATATCTGAAATAAGGTTTCTGAGATCAGTAGCAGGTTATACATTGCTGAATGAAAAATGGACTACAGAAGTTAGAGAAGTTATATTCAATCTGGTCGAAGAAATATAAAATTATAGGAGAGATGGAACGATTATTTGGAAGTATTGGCAGAAATAAGAGTTCTGATAGTTACAGTATCACAAGAGTACATTAAGAAAAAAAAAGGTAGACCGAGGAGAAGATGGAAGGACGAAGACATGAGAAGGCGGAACAAGCATGTTCGAATTATAGGCCTACAGAATATGATGATGATGATGATGATGATGATGATGATATTATGAATTTATTGGAATGATCTCAATTTCAAACCATAATTTGTGTATTCAGATTTTTGACGTGAATATATATTTGTTCCAGATACAATTGATGAGAAAATCTAACATTCTTAGTGTAACACAACATTCTAGAAGCTTTCGCTAGATGCTGCATAAAGAGCAACTTGCGCTGCCATCTATTTAGTGTTGCATAATGTACTTGTTTTAAACTAGGAAGCACCAAATACAGGTACAATAAAATATTAAAAAATAAAACACCGGATCTCTAACGATAAAAAGTAACAATAAAATACAAAACACTAAAAGATCCATTCACGCAATCATTGCGATTTTGTATATCCAATCAAGATTTCATTGGCGTGTTTCATCTCTCACGTCTTTAAAATTCATTCAATTTTACAGGTTTCTTTATAGTTGTTCTAAAACTTCATTTTCTAATGAATAGATTTTATTTCTTTCACTTCTTGTCTTTACGCATGGCTCTTGATGCTGTGCAATGCGAAGTGCTGAAACTGCATAAAATTTAAGTAACTGTATCTTATTTCTTGTTTTTCTCGTGAAATTCTTTGTATCAACAATGTGTAGGAAGGAAAGAAACTATGAATTTATACCTTAAATTGTAAGATTTTCAATATCTTCCTGCTTTAAAGAAATTTACAAGATGAAAAGGCCATCCAAGTAAGTTAACAGTTCGTTAGAGCCATTAAATTTCACTGAATCACGTCAAGTGGTTGCAAACAAGCACTTTACCTTCTTATTCTTTACAACTGTAAACTGTCATAACAACATAACCTTGCAGCAAAACAATGACGCATTCAACAGAGGCATTCGGTAATGTCACACGCAGCATGTAATATTTTTTCTGTAAGGACAAAATACAAACAAAAGACTGTATCGTCAGCTTTGTGCAATTCAGTATCCAGCAAGATGCAATACAGCTCCCACTACAGATTGTATTGGGTCACCGTTTGCCCAACACCCGGAGAGAAGTGGGACAATGAAAACGGGTGTACGGTTCAAGAAGCACCTGTACCTCGCAGACGTCCTTGAATTGGTTTCGCGACCTCTTGGGAGAAGGTGAGGATGAGGATGCCATTATTGCAGAAGATGCATCATCCGCCTACAGCGGCTGCTTCGATGCCCACCCGGATATGCCTAACGTGTTTAATTTCATCATCGTCTTGTCTATATAAAATACAATCACTCAGGTTCCGTAAATACATTTTTCTCTTAACTCCTAATGTCAAGGCTAAGTTTTACATAAGATGTTTATGGAATTACAGACATCCGTTACATGAGAGGAACGTTAACTTTAAGCAACGGTAAAGAAATGTCGGTAATTATTTACGGTAAATCAAGTGATTCATTATGCATCATCTTCACAAAAGAACTGTATGGTAATTCTGAAGTTAAACTTGGAATATCACTGAATACAATACTTCAGAATCGACAAAGCTACTTCACGGTATCTCAGGATAATAGCAAATTACAATTCACGTAGAAGAGATTTTAAAAGATACGACACTGATAGTAATTCATATGCTAATTTAAATACTCTATATTCATCATATGCCTTCAAGAAATGGGTCAGTCCTCTTGTGAGATTACGAATCAACATTAAACATTCACAAGTAACAAGAACCACCTGATCATGTGATCGGCATGACGCAAGAACATAAATTAAAACACAAGACTAATATAAAATTAAGAACTTATTTCTCAATCATGGTGAGAAGAAACAAATTCCAACATCATCTTTTTCATTTCCAAGTAAAGCATTTGTGTTCATCATGATACATCTATTAAGTCCTATTAAGATTTTATGACATTTGTAAAACTGAATATAGTTTTTGAATCATATTTAAGTGGTCGTAGCCAACAAGCTGAAGTTATTAGCAAGTTTTCTAATTTATCTTTGGTAGATTACGGTGTGCCTCATGGCTCAATTTTTGTTTCCTTTTTGTTTCTCTTTATGATCAATGATTTATGTAATTCAATTCAATTCAATTTATTAAGCCATTAATCATACAGTGATAGGCTTCGTCACAAATACAGAAGGGAAAAAAAACATAATATGTAAAGGTTAATAAACATTATTATTGTTATTATTATTATTATTATTATTATTATTATTATTATTATTATCATCGTCATCATCATCATTATCTACGTATAGACTTTGCTCTGTTCCGACAAGTCTACTGGGTCTTCCTTGGTTTCTTCTTCTCTTCGTTTTGTATATTGTTGCTGAATAAGCTAGTCGGTCTGTATACATTCTGACGACTTGTTCGTGCCTGTTTATTTTTATATATTCTACAGTTTTATCCTTAATACTGAATATAATAGCTGCTCTTATATGTAGTCATTTATAAGCTTATCAGCTCCTGACAGCTGTAAACGTTTCTTAGGAACATTATTCCCGCTGTTTGTATTTGTATTTTTTTTTTCTTTTTATAAAATAGGTAACAATATGCCTATAGAAATTCAAATACAGTAATCTCAATACCGTATTTCACACATTTTCCCAGCATCTAAATAACGAGGACTAATTAATCTACACAAAAATTTTTAACTCCAGTTATGACTTTGCACCTTAAAGTACAGTGTTAGAATATGATCGTTACCACTCTAAAATCCTTAAATATTATTGAAATATTGGTTACTTTCATTGCTGTGTAATAGTGTGTGTATAATGAGAAATCAGAGCCTATGTGACATTATTTTAACAATACTCACGTTTTATCCAAGTTATCAGTTCAAAACCGCAATAACATACTCTATTTTTTTAAATTATGTTTTGAACCGACATACCTGAGATTGGATTGCATAACGCCATTATTAGAAAATTGCCCTTAAAAGACTTTCTACGCAATTCTTAGTCCACAGTTTACATGTTCAAATTAAGAGAAAGGGAATGATAGTTCATAGATATTAATATCTCATCATGCAAATGACATTCACGGACAAATGATGTATTAAGTAAGATGGAAGGATAATTTGCGTACTAATACAGCTAAACAATATGTAATTTACCGAGAAAGTCATATATTAAGCCAATAACAACCTATAGAAAAGGTAACAATACGTGATGCAACATTAATGAGTATTGGCAAACGTCATCTACTGTGATAACCACTGTCACGAAGATGTTCGATTCCAAATGTGTATATTTCGTACTTACGTATACTCTGAAATATTATTTTGTCTCAGTTTCTTAACCATGGATTAAAAAAAAGTAAGTAATGATAATAATTCACAACACTCCCACTTTTTTTTTCATGGGAGACAATAGGCATTAATTGAAGAAATGTTACAATTTCATTGTATGATTTCCAATTACCATAATACTTCTAAATCACTCAGTTAACGATACCACACCAACTACACGCCTACGTAGTATCGGCGCAAATGTTTATATCGAGAAGGTATTTGATGAGAGTAGTCCGAAAGTTCTCCACAGGATAATCCGAAATTCGTCTTACAAGTGGAGAAAACCCAGCTAGGTAATCAGTGTAAGCAGGATTCGAACTCACGCCCGAAAACAGCCTTAGTGTATGAGTCGAGCTCGCTAACCTCTAAGCTACGCCGGTGGATATAAAGAATATAAAAATAAGTATATTGATATCACAATCTTTAAAAATTTTATGTAAATACACATATACAGCATCCTTGACAGAGAAAGAGTAGATATTCGTAATGCAGTTTGTCTTTCCGTTTCGTTTGTCCGTATACAGAGATTTCTCCTAAAATATTGGACGAATTTATTCATATTTAGTAGGTATTGTCAGTTTTACTATAAAATATAAACGGTCACTCTTTTGAAAAATATTACAAAATAGCTAATTAATTCAAAATCGGTCTCAGACTATTTTTCACGAACCTATAGGTAACGATGCGAAAAAGAAACTTTTTTACTTGACCATTACACTTTTACTACGTCATACTACTTTTGACTAATAAAACGCTACGAAAGGAAGTCTTTCAACCAATCATGGCTGCTTATCGCACAATTTTATCGCGTCCCTAGCATTTGTTTAATTGTATCGCTTCCCTAGCATTTGTTTATTTGTATCACTACCCTAGTTTGTTTCTTTGTTTGCCAAAACTGCATGGCAGGTTGGACTCAAAAAAAAACAAAAAACAAACAAAAACAAAAAACAAAAAAAAAAAAAAAACCGAAAAAAAAACAGAAAATTACAAATCACTCCAGTCGATGCACAGCATTACAAATATGACTCGTTGGCATTCAAGAACAAGAATTAATAAAGATCACTGGTCATAGCTATCAACTTCCTGAATTTTTACAAATTAAGAGCACCATTCGAAATCCTGAAGAAGTATACACCATGTGCATCAACGGTTCCACTTATTTTATGCACAAATATAACAACAACTGAACCATTTGAACATTTAAATTTGAAAATTGTAAATAATTGTTCCTTTTAAAACTATTCGTGTTTATTTTTATTTCATCATCGTTAATTAAAACTTTTCTTGTTTATTTCATCATCCCTAATTAAAACTTTTCTAACATATTATTTAGATTATGTTATAGCTTGATTATAATGACTATCAGAGAATGTTTAATACCTTTATTGAAAATCATCTGTCAAGTGACGCTGATTTATCTCATATTCAGCTGTTTTAATAAAATGAAACTGATTCAACAAAGCCTTCTTGCCAACCGTCCATCTTATCAAACTGATTTAAAACAGTCATAACAAATACTCTAGCATAATTTTTATGTTGAGATGGTACAATAATACATTTGAAGACAGTTGTATTTTCAAAGTCAATTAATATTTTATTGTATTGGAGTACTTCGTTACTTCTATACTTTCTTCTAATCGTCACTCGAGTTTTGATTTTCTCTAGATAAATCAAAACCTCTTTCTTTATCAAGAGCTGCACATTTGTTTACTTCTCATTCATTCTCATTACCGTCGCAAATCTAAAACTTCAAAACAGTGTCACAAGATTACAACATTCATACCGATTAAAAAGTGCTGAAGAATATCATACTCTAATAACTTTACTGATGAAATCTAAACTGCTACAACAATATGTAAGTATGGTTCATACGAGCTGATGTATGCCCATCATATAAAATAATTATTACTTGCTGCTGACTGAATGAAACATTAATATTATGTGTGGTTTGAAATCCCCCGACTTCGTTATGTCTACAGACTCCCCACTTCATATTTTGCAACGTGATCACAGCTCAGTCAGCCATACTCATAGCAAGTGTGAAGGTCTATGTTGTGTTGAAAGTGATCTACAAATCTTTGGTGTAATTAATTTCCAGACAAAATTTATTTGTAAATCCTGATCCTTTTATAATTATCTGTGTACGAATTTCGTGTGATAGTGTAATACAAAAAATGTGTTGTGTAAATTTTGCTGAGCAGCAATTGACAACAATATATCTGTATGCACCTTCTGTTCTGGTCACCTTTTGTTGAGGCGTCCTATATGTCTTGCAGGTCTGCCTATGGTGCAAAATTTAATTATTTTGAGGAAGTCGTGAGGCATGCATTCCATTAAAGTGCTTCCCTGTATGATGCATCGCTTAGACGGCGGGCAGAGGATTGGGAATTGCTTCACGTATGATGCAGTGACCCGAGAGAATGCAGTAACGAGGACTTGCAGACCAAGGAGGAGGCCAGTTCCTGGTGATAGGGAAACTAAGCATTGTCTTAAGAATAAACGAAAAGTGATTGCAGAATATCTGGGAGAGGTATAGGAAGTTCGAAAACACGATGAATAAAATGTAGTTCGAAGAGGCAAAGTGGCCGAGTGGTGCCAGACTACGAAAGAAGACGAGAAAGATATCCGGGATCTAGCAGACAGAAATGATTATTTATTTTGCACAAAGTAGCCTATATGATCATTAGCATCTACCACGAATTGTATAATCAAATAAAGAATATGAAGGGAACTGTGTCTATTATTGCCCTTGTTCCTATTTTTTATAATTTCGCAACCTATAATATTGAGTATGTTACATGCTGCATTCTGTCTATAAGCAGTGGGAACTGTTCAGCAGCATTGCTTTAGAGCTTCTTTGTGTTATTGGAGTGAAAACAGTGCAAGAAATCGAGTTGTTGTGGTTCTTAAGTTTTAACGAGTATTTGAGATTTTTACCTTCGTGTCGTCAGTTCAGAAATAAAGGTATGTCACAAAAACAAAGTTCTATCATAAAAAAAATATGATATTATATCTAATTACATTTCTAAATTGGAAATGTGCGTAATCAGCTAATGTTTCAATGCTTTAATCGGACGTGTTTCTTCCACATGGCGTTCCTAATTCCGCCCCCTAGGAGTGTTCCTTAATCCATCCCAGTGCGATATTGGGCGCACAATTTTCGAATGCTACTTTTTATTCTATTATTGCGTTTTATGTTAGAGATGCGTCCAAAAACGCAATTCGTGGAATAAAATATAGCACATTCTGTTTATACATCCAGAAACAAAGTTAAAATGTTTACATGCGACCAAAATCCGCTAAAATGCTGAAAACCTTTTGTTCTTTTTAAATTAAAAACCTTGCTTAGAATATATTGCTCAATTATTTTTCGTTTAAAATAGATGCACTAGCTTATGAGTTGTGATATTAACTGATTATTAGGCACTCGACCTGCACACTGGAGGACTTGTATTGAAATCCCGATAGGAGCAATGTGATTTTTCCTAACTGATCAGCCTATAGAATGCCTCTGCCAACATTAGCCTCCTATCCAATTAGTAACATGATATTTTTCCGAGGATAAATCAGACAGGCGTGATTCTGACCACATCACCCCCATCATATAACCCTTGGCAAACCCCATGATCTTACTTAATAAGGGAAACATATTATCAATCTTGTGCACCCTATTTTTTATTGTGACTGTTTACAAAATGTATTATGTATAATAATTATTGTGCTTTTAATGAAGTTGTGTCAGTGTGGGATATTACGAACACTATTTTGTGACATCGCCAAAATTATTTACATTTTTTTTTTTTTTTTTCAAAATTGAGTTCACTGTGCAGTGATGAAACGTTTCCCACATAACTCAAAAACTATCCAACATTCTGTGATGAAATTTTGTGTGTGTATTTATACATGTCATATAAACAACATGATGCAATATCACTCCTCTACCTTTGATAGATTGTCTGATAAAAAATATATTCGTTAAAAAATGGTCAAATATCAGTATTTTCTTCTAACACAAAATAAAAAAATATATATTTATTAACGAATGTAGCTGAAGGGCATGATGTAATATGAGTTTCAGCAATAAAATAAAAGAGAGAAAACATGAAGTTAACAAGTTTATGAGTTATAAGGGAAAAGCTTCATCAGTGCACAGTGAACTGCCACCATTTCTAATTTTGAAAAAATATGTAATTTTTTTTTAATCGTAAAAATATATTTTTTTTTCATATAGCAGAAGGACAGTGTTTTACACATACCAATTTTCATTATTGTACAAGATACAGTAATGGAGGAAAAAAATGTTGAATATTTCCAAAAATGTTACTGCTGTAAGCTGTATTTAACCCCTTAAATCTGTATTGCTCTGAACATTCAATTTTTTTTTCTCATTTCATTGCTTAGTTTCTGATCAAGCAATGAGTAAACTGTCACATAGCGTAAAACTCTCATTTCAGTTGAATCTTTAGGTTCTAATTTGGTTGTTGTTTACATAGGAATTTTAATAAATCTATTTTTTTAGTTTATGTTTGAATGTAGCCTACGTTATACTCATTCTACAAAATGCCTTAACTTACTTACGGTTTTAGAGAAACCGGAGGTTCATTGCCGTCCTCACATAAGCACGCCATCGGTCCCTATCCTAAGCAAGATTAATCCAGTCTCTACCATCATATCCCAATTCCCTCAAATTAATTTTTATATTATTCTCCCATCTACGTCTCGGCCTCCCCAAAGGTCTTTTTGTCTTTTTCTCTCCGGCCTCCCAATTAACACTCTATATACATTTCTGAATTCGTCCATGTGTGCTACATGTCCTGCCCATCTCAAACGTCTCGATTTAATATTCCTAATTTTGTCTGGTGAAGAATACAATGCGTGCAGTTGTGAAACTTTCTCCATTCTCCTGTAATTTCATCCCTTTTAGCCCCAAATATTTTCCTAAGCACCTTAGTCTCACACATCCTTAACCTCTGTTCCTCTCTCAATGTGAGAGTCCAAGTTTCACAATCATATACAGCAACCGGTAATAGACATATCTGTTTTATAAATTCTATCTTTCAGCTTTTTTGAGAGCAGACTGAATGACAAAAACTTCTCAATCGAATAATAACAGGCAATTCCCATATTTATTCTACGTTTATTCCTCCCGAGTGTCATTTATATTTGTTACTGTTGCTCCAATTTTAAATCTGTAAAATTTATACAAGTCTTATGATTTTTATATATAATAATATGACAGCCCGAACTTCTAACCCAGTAAATTGTTGTATAATATAATATCATATATTATGTTTTCTCTAATTGAGTTATTCCTTCAAACGCCATATATTTAGTCTGTTCCTTCAGGGAGGGGATTGTACAAGAGACAGATTATCCTTTCACGTAAAAGTTATATTTTTTCAATGTTAATAATGCAAGCCCTGAAATGAATTTCTTTTGAATCCTAAGAAACAATGAATTCATTAATAAATACTGTATATAAAGCACAGAAGGCCTACTTAAGTTTTAACTTTTAGAGACCTATATATTATTATAATGTACCGAAGTACATATGATATTTCCATGCAGATATTCTGCGTCATCATACGATGAAAGAGTAATGGAACGGAGAAAAATTCTCTCCGGCGCCGGGATTTGAACCCGGGTTTTCAGCTCCACGTGCTGACGCTTTATCCACTAAGCCACACCGGATTCCGCCCCGGCGTCGGAAGAATCGTCTCAGTTTTAAGTTCCAACTCTTGGGTTCTCTCTAGTGGCCGCCCTCTGCACTACATCATAGATATCTATGAACCTAGGACCGAAGTCCACACATGTGCTGAGGTGCACTCGTAATGAGTGACTAGTTGGCCGGGATCCGACGGAATAAGCGCAGTCTTAAATCACGAAGTGATTTACGCATATCATATATATTATTACAATGTACCGAAGTACATATGATATTTTCATGCAGATATTCTGCGCCATCATACGATGAAAGAGTAATGGAACGGAGAAAAATTCTCCGGCGCCGGAGAGAATTTTCTCCGTTCCATTACTCTTTCATTTTAGAGACCTAGTTTAATAACAAATTATTAAAATAATGATTAAAGCGTTTCATAAAACAATCTCTTAACAGTGACAGTATAAAAGAGGAAGGGAGAATTGGCATGTGAGCTGTGCGAGAAGGGAAAGAATGAGCCATCAGAAAGAGAGTTTATTTCATTATGATTAATGTTATATGAATCTACAGACACAGAAGTCCATCTCGGACTAAAACCTTATCTTTCCCCTTCACGCCCATTGGTAATAGAGCCACGGTACATTTTAAGGTCACAGGGCACGTCTTGTTTCCTCTACTGGGTATTCTTCAAAATTTCAGAAAAATATAACAATGAAAATCAACTGCCAGTTACTGATGTAATAAGCTAAGCCCATAATGTCCTTAAGGGTAAAGACGTACAACCACAATGGCAGGGCTGCCTCAAGTTGTCTCACAAGGAGAGCCAATGCTTGAGAGACCGTTCTCAGTCCTCACTTGTTTACTGAGGAATAGTTATCAAATATACAAACTTGTAACTTAGTTCATAATTAATCTTCATTCATTATTCATTTGTTTCAAGCTCTTCCATTTGGCATATGTCCATAGCACTGTTCCTGGTTTTCTAGATCATATAGCACTGGCCACCGTTCTAAATTCCTACGAACTTCGTCTTGGGCGTCCCTTTTTCCTCTTCCCCATTCTCGAGTTCTATACAGTTGTGCCGTAGATCCATTTGCCTTAGTGCATTCTGGTTGGCTGAGTTTTCTCCCTAGCGCCATTTCCAGTTGCTGCATCTACCATCTCGACTTTCCTATCTCCTCATTGCTGATCCTGTCATTTAGCTTCATGTATTTAATTCTCCTTTCTATTTTCCGCTTGCAGGCTTAGAACATCTTGATGTGGCACTTTATGAATGACCATGTTTAGTTTCGGAATAATTTCTTAATGGCCGGTACTTCACTTTGTGTCATTCATCCAAGCTGCCCACCTAGGAGACAGTTCTTTTTTTGCCGCCGTAGATGTTGTCCTCGATGCACCATGAATTACATAGCAACGCATGATGATTATGATGATTTACATATAGTATAACTATATGAATACAACTTTGAAGTATCTCAGTACATAAGTTAAGGATCACAGCTTTATTTAGTGGAATGAATTTCGGGCCACAGAATTTTCTCCATTCAGCCCCACTAAAAGGTATATTGGAAACATGGAAAGGAAATGCGCATTTTTATCGATGAAGAAAAATGCGGAAAGAGAGACGAAATGTTAATCCTAGCAGATTCTAAAGAGTAAACACTGTAAAAAGACAAATGGAAGGTCCCTAAGTTTTCTGGAAAAGGGTTTCGTGTTTTTCCACGATAATACAGTACATAATAATACAAATGTATAACCTTATCAAATATTTTATTTATTTATTTAACTTATTTATTTAACTAGCTAGCTAGCGAGTACAAATTAAAATTATAAAACAAAAATGTTTCTAGCCACTACCGTAAGAGCCAGGCTCGTGTACGGTGTGGTCTTAGCCAATAATATAACATAAAATTTACAAGGACAGTTTACTAAATATAGTAACTTAATTCAAACCAAAAAAAATTTCACCTTAGATGAGTTGTAATAAACATTATAGGTACAGCCCGGATTTTAACTATAGAACTTAACGCATGAAAATATGGAAAATTAAATCTTTCTCGAACAAAGCAGTTTCAAAGAGGAAGCATTTCTTTCGTGTCCGAGAAGGATTAATTACTAGTTAGCTTAATTATACGATCTTGTATATGGTCCAATTGTTTTAAAAATGGTGTAGTTACCATAATTTGAATATATGGAATTGTAGACCTCACGTAACTAATTTTTTTATATACTTGTACTACAGTTTTTTTTTTTTATGTCTTTGTGGAATTTTCAGTTATCAATATATTTTGTTTGTTACTTATTGTGCCCATAATTTTTTTTCCGATGGCTTCATTTCTAATGTTACATTTAGGTACAATATTTTGCCGACCTAATAGAACTCAAGTAAAATAACTTTTACCTTCCCGTATCTTATTAATATCTTATTAATATGACTAACAGAAAAAAGAACAATGACTCTATTCTTCGTTTTCTAGGAAGAAAATATTGGTTTAAAATTGATGTGCTCCAGACACGTCGAATAATGACGTAGTGTTTTGATGAAGCAACTGGGGTCATTCAGTACTTCAAAGTGCTATCTCAGAAATGTATTATTGTTGATCATTATAATGAAATACCGGCCTTCGCGCATCGCTGGACTCCACAGACAATGAAAGAGGAGGAAAAAATGACCCTTTCTGATAGCATCTTCAGAAAGCAGACTCTATTATATCGACAGAGAGAGAATATGTAATATTCGAAGGCGCTGACAAGAGTTTTGTTCATCTGGGCTTTCAATATAGACTTCTATTTCGGATTTGAAAAGAATATTTTATTCCTACGTTGTAACATGAATTAATGAATGCTGCGCTAGTTTAAAGAGCATAAATCTTAAGTCACGCTTATAAACCAGAGCATATTGTGACAAAAGTAGTAATCTTCATACGAATCTGACATCTGTAAAATAATTCTGAACTGAAAAGCAAAATAAGACAATTAAAATGTTGTCTAAAAAAAAGTGCCACACTACCAGACCACTACTAATTATTTTGCCGGCTTCTAAGTTAAACCGACAGAACTTTAACATGAATATTAATAATGATGACCGGTAGAATTTTCTAACAACTATGGGAATACATTCAATGTAAAAATATCTTTCCGTGGCCAAGTCATAATCAGAAGCTTAGTCGAGACACAACATGTCTTGGGAAAAGCAGGTAGATGAAATGATGAAATAAAGTTATTTGCATCCCAGTACCATTTCATGGAAACACAACATTAATATTATTTTAATTATACAGTATAATATTCCTTTTTCAAAACACGACAGATGCATGTGCAATATTTATTTATACAAGATTTAGTTAACACGTTGCAATTTGAGGCACAAATTATTGTTATACTACTGCTACTACTATGCCTATTATTATTATTATTATTATTATTATTATTATTACATTGACAAGAAAATAAATAGAATAAACATTAGTTACAGGGATTTTAAATTAAATTCCAGAAAACAAAATATATGTCCACAAAGGTGACAAAAGAGATTTTTTCCCTACATCTGAAAAATTAAAGGGAACATTAAGTCATGTATATGAATAAATTGTTTTGGATAGTTAAAATAATTAAATATGGAAACCATGAGACAAAATTTTATTAAATAATTACTAAAGGACTTTGAACAGTTATCAATAGATTTTTTTGTTAATTCCAACACAATTTTTTCCGAGACTCTCTTTCAATGTTACATTTAAAATATTTTGCCGATTACATGAACTGCAAGAAACACAACATCTAAAAGAAAAAATCTTATTATAGCAAAAAAAAGAACATGACTCTATTCTTCGTTTTCTAGGTAGGTAGGTAGGTGATGGATCGATAGATAGATGGACGATAGATTGATGATTAGATAGATAGATAGATAGATAGATAGATGATAGATAGATAGATAGATAGATAGATAGATATAGATAGATAGATAGATGATAGATATGATTATTGATGATAGATAATGATAGATAATAGATGGATACAGACAATGATAGATAGGAAAAAATGATAGATAGCATCTTCAGATAGAGACTAGATATCGATAGATAGATAGAATAGAATATTCGATAGATAGATAGATTTTGATAGGGCTAGATAGACTTCTATTTCGATTTGAAAGATATTTTATTCCTAGATGATAACATGATTAATGAATGCTGCGATAGATTAAATAGATAAATAGATCAGATAAACCAGATAGTGACAAGATAGAATAGATAGATCTGACATCTGAAAGATAGATAGATAGATAATAGATTAAATAGATAGAAAGATGATACCAGACCAGATAGATAGATAGATAGATAGATTTAACATGAATTAGATAGATAGATTTTCTAGAACTAGATAGATAGATAAATATCTTTCCGATAGATAGATAATCAGATAGATAGATAGATACATAGATAGATAGAGGATAGATAAATTATGAAATAGATAGATAGATAGATAGATAGATAGATTAGATAGATAGATAATAGATAATATAGATATACAGATAATATTCCTAGATAATAGACAGATGATAGATAGATAATATAGATTTATACAAGATTTAGATAACACGTTGCAATTTGATAGATTAGATAGACTATGATTATTATTATTATTATTATTATTATTAGATTATTATTATTATTATTATTATTATTATTATTATTAGATGTGATAGAAATAAATAGAATAGATTAGATTTGAAATTAAATGTCCAGAAAACAAAATAGATGTCCACAGGTGACACATGAAGATAGATAGATAGATAAAAGATAGATAAAGATATTAAGTCATAGATAGATAAATATTTGGATAGAAAATAATTAAAGATGATAGACAAAATTTTATTAAATAATTACTATAAATACGAACAGATAGATTTTTTTGAAATAACACATAGATAACATAGATAGATTTAAAGCACGATAGATAGATACACAACATCTAAAAGAAAAATAGATTAAATAGACAGATAGATAGATAGATAGATAAGTGCATTTATTGATGCATAATAAATTACAAACTCATGTACACAAGATCCTTCGCACGAGCTCATACGGCCATTCGTGCTGTAACTATGCACAGTTTGAATCTTTAAACGAAAATAATGCCTACTAATAATAAAATAGTGAAACAACAGTTATTATTATTACTACCGTTATCATTGATTATCACTATTATAACTAATCTAACTTTATACCAAATTTCACAAAAATAATACAAATAAAATAAAAGGGAGATATGAAAACCACACACGCACAGTGACACACACACACACACACACACACACACATATATATATATATATATATATATATATATATATATATATATATATATACACACACACACACAGTATAAACGATTCAATTTCTTGTTGAAGCTGCACCAAATACTCCAAATAATAAATATAAAGGTAATACAGTATACAAATAAAAACATACACACGCAATAAAATACAAAAGACACAGTAAAAAAAAACTTATCCCCTAATTATATCATTCGCTCAATGTTAATATTACTCATTGCAACACTAATAAATCTTTCCCTTATCCATCGGCTCCCTCCCCCTCGGCCAATTCCACCCTCAACTGTCGAACTTTTGCCATAAATTTTCCCACACTGTCACAGGATTTAACGTTATTTAATACAGCGTATGTCGCCAATTGCCCCCTGCTAGATGTAATGAAGGACTATGGCAGGAATCGTTTCCTCAGAGCTTCTGTGGCTTCACACTCCGACAAAATGTGGTGTGATGTCTCGCCTCTACCGCAAAGAGGACATATTCTCGCCCCCTCTTCGTTGACGATTT
This sequence comes from Periplaneta americana, assembly GCA_025594305.2. NCBI lineage: Eukaryota > Metazoa > Arthropoda > Insecta > Blattodea > Blattidae > Periplaneta > Periplaneta americana. The sequence goes on from JAJSOF020000003.1 coordinate 128,785,715, forward strand.
TAAGTGCCCTCCAGGCTCCTAGACGAAACCAGATTAAACCCTAAGAGAAAGTGATTCCTGGCAACATTCAGCTAGAATTTTAGGACAAATATAAGAAGACAACCATTAAGCAAAAAAATAATGTAACTAGGTCTCCATTGGATTGCATTAACACTAAACAATTAAAGTGGTATGGGTGTTCAGAGAGTGAAAGAAGATAGAATACTAAAAGAAATTATGACCTGGTATCTACCAGAAAGGGGTAGTGTGGATTCCTGGCCATGTTGGAATTCCTGGGAATGAGGCCGCGGATGCTGCAGCCAAAGATGTGCTATGATGGATGGCACTCTGGTATATTGGCGCGAGAGGTGGCAAGACTTACAAAATCATTTGAAATATAGAATATGGTGGCAATGGGAAGGAGAATGGTCTACACAAGAGGAAATACGAAGAATAAAGAATGCTGTTCGAGTTTGGGATTCGTCCACAAGAGCGTCACGACACGAAGAAGTTTTACTCACCCGGTTGAGGATTGGCCACTGTCATCTGAAACATGGCCATCTCCTCGTGGCGAGGCTCAGCCGGAGTGTGAAATCTGCCATGTTCCACTTACGGTGGAACATGTTTTATTGCATTGTAGAAAATATGACCGTGTCCGTCGGGAATATGGAATTCGGCCGTCTCTACGTGACGCTCTTGGAAATGATTTTAATAGTACAAATACAGTTATGAGATTTTTATCGAGTACTGGACTTGTCAGGGTGATTTAGTTTTTTATTGACCCGTTTTCCTGTCCCCCGGACCCTTTACATCCGGAGGTTACATTTGTTATTTAGTATATACAGTATATAAATTTGTTTTAACAAACTTGACATTCGGATCTTTTACATCCGAATATTTTAGAAATACGCCAGATAATTTATTTGTGGTAGCATTGGTTTTATTATTTTATTGTCTCTTTTTAAATACTAGTTAAGGTCTGAGATTTTTATGATTTTTATGCATCACCTTGTTGAAACTGTATTTGTGAACCTCGTTTTAACCGTGACAACGTTTTTTTAGTTCTTTTAAGCATTCTGATTATTATATTGTGTCTCTGTTCTGTAAATAATTTTAGAAAAGGGCGCAAATAGCCATAGTCGCTGACGCGCCATTTTTAAACCCCACTAACTAACTAACTCCACCGGAAAGAAGAAGTGAGGCAGGTCTAAATTTCCTCGGAAACAAGAGATCAACGGGTTGATGAGATAAAAGGAATTGTTTATTATCCGCATCTTACATGTATCTATTTTATTCTGGAACTTATACTTTTATTAGTATTATTAATATAAACTATGGCGCGACAGGCCACGAAGGGTTCCTTGCCTCACGTCTACATGCCTCAGAAGAGATGAACGATCATCCAACCAGATATGAGGTATTGTGTGCTTATTACTGATAATATTCCTTACAAATAACTTCACTGCCATTTAATAACCCATTGCTTTATTATTTTTCATTACTTATAGACATAATTATGCAAAAACAGAATAAGCTACCGATTATTCAAATACATTTTCGATCACGTGCACCCGATTAAATTTGTGTGTCACTTCTCACTTCTCTTTGATGGTGTTGTAGAACAGCACTGTTTCACAATGCGTTCTACATTGCATAACATGAACCAAACAAATTACAGCTGAGAGGAAGAAGCCTTCCCGCAGAGAGGGGAGGATATGTAAACAAGGAAACTGTGGAAATAAAAGGCGAAAATGGGAGAACAAATGAGCAGGTGATGCAGTACTTAGGCCACTCTCCAGTAAAAGTGTACCGGCTGGAGGGGATAGGGCGCAGCGGACCTGGGCGGCCATGAGAAGTCTTTTCATGGCTCATCCTCTTTTAATAGGCAAGATCTCACGCAGCGGCGGCCCGCTGCCGTACTTTCACTTTCGGCTTGCCTACAGCGGATCTCTTACAATGTTTCGACTCCAGAGATGCACGCTGCCTTTTACGTCATCAACAATCACAGCTCGACTAATGAGCAGAACGAAACGTTGCGAAAGATGAACAACAGAAATTTTATAATCGACTTAGGCCTATTGAAGATTCTATACATGCAAAATATCCCAAAACGTTCGACAATTTACAGACGATAAGTTACAACAATTCTTGCATATCCTATGCCAAATTGATGTGCTGTGGAATGTTAAAAATCCGACCGTTTAGACCTGGCATCAAATTTCGAATAGTAGACCTACTTGGGTGCATAATTTCAGTGTGTTTCTATTATTTTATTGCATATGACGTAGTGAAACACTTGTATTTTAGTCGGTGACTTGCATCAAAAGTTCCCAATTGCTTTTCGTCAAGGCCCACGTGTAAATTTTAGAGTTTAGACGACGGGCAGAGGACGGAAATAATATTTTATACTCAAATGTTTAAGAAGAAATTGTTTCCATTTTGTGTTAATTACAGTACCTTACGGAGGGCAATGACTAATCGGGAATTCCCGGTTTCTGATCGAGTCAATTAACATCATAGAACTGATATTTAACCCTTGCGGTGAATTTCAGTCCGGAGGGTCAAATTAGTCAAATCCACTTTCTTCACCAATGCGCTGGGATCTTTTAAGATGCAAAAGAGAGAGTGGTGTGCAGAAAACAACGGGAAGCTACAGCATTTATCTTTCCCAAGAAAAACTGCAGACATGGAAATAGAAGCATCTTCTGCAGACGTCCGGTAAAACAACTAAGGAAGAGACTAGAGAACTGCTTTGTGTGGAATGTGGCATTGTATGGGTCAGAAACATGAACATTACGACAAAGTGAAGAAAAACGCTACAAGCATTTGAAATATGAATATAAAGAATGAAGCGTGCGAAATGCATTGACAGGATAAGAAATGAAACTGTGCTAGAAAGAGTGGGTGAAGAAAGAATAATGCTGAAAGTGGCAGGGAAGAGAAAAAGGAATTGGCTGGATCACTGGTTAAGAAGAAACTGCGTATTAAGGGATGCACTGGAAGGAATAGTGAATGAGAGAAAAGTTAGGGCAGAAGAAGAAATCAGATGATCAGACAATATTAAAATATACTATGGCGGAGACGAAGGCGGAAAAGAGGGAATATTTGAGAATGGTGGGTTTGTAGTGAAAGAATCGTCCCAGGGCAGAAAACTATGAATGAACAATATCGCACTGATAATGTTTTTTGTGATACCTAACACAAGTATAGTATGTACTATCAGTAACTTTGTATATTGCAATAACTTTCTTAGCAAATATTTTTACATGTATTTTATAAGGTATTTAATTGACTGAAGACCATCTTAATGTGAGAAATGATCAGGATGTTCACAGCAGATGGGGTGTGATAGTGACTAATCTTAAAGTGTCTTGCAAGTGACTGTTTAATAATCTATTTCTCCGACAATTTCGTACACAATATTATTCATGTCAGAGAAGCTTGATTCACACATGTAGGTTGACGAAAAAACTGGTGAAACTTATAAGCAAGTTTCTTGGAATTTGGAAAATTATTCACGTATTTTATTCAAAAATAGTATATTATTAAACGACTTTCAAGTTATTTTCAGCAAAAATGCCACATATTTCAAGTTATAAGCTGCCTTGGGTTAGTAACATAGGTTTTACTTATTCAGAAATATTATTTATGCAGTAGTTGAGGGTATTCTAACATTTTCCAAATCAATTGTGCCGATAAAATGTATTTGGAAAAATATTTGAAGATTTCTACGTATTTAATATTTAAAATACAAACTTATTTCGCTTAACAACAAATTCTCATAGGGCGTCTTTTTTTTGTTCATTAATGTTTGTTTTGCGGGCCAGAACTAAACCTCTGACGGGCCATATGTGGCCCGCGGGCGCCCATTTGGAATCGCTGTTCTACGTGTTGGTTCACATAGTGGCTTGTGAATTCCTTCGAACTTCTTTGGACCGAATGTCATCCGGTGGGAAAGCGTACTATGCACATGCACCCCGTTTAATATGGATTTCCTTCAGCTATATCTTACTCAAAATGCGTCTTTGACCTCTGCTTCATTTTATATTTAATAGTTAACGTACAGTAAGACAATGGCAACCGCGTTTATCAGATTCACGATCAGCGCTAACGTAATGATCTTTCGTCAACTCGATACGTGTTCAATTCGCGGAATTTGTGGTGGCGAAACAAACGTTATAGAATATTTTCTTCGCAGTAATCCCTTTTTCATTTTTCATTACACCAACACTCACCACATTCCTCTCAATCTGCGACAGTTAAAAACAGGCTGGGGTTGTCTTCGGGATCGTACGTGTCTCCAATTTTGATATAGGATTTGAGGGCTTCGGACTCCGTTCCCTAGTGTTTACCAGGTTTCCTTCTGGGGATGGGACCTGGTTGTCGGAACTGCGATCAATGGTCCGTCTGTCAGCTTCAGATTCACGAATTCCGCCCAGGCTACCTGTCGGACTGAATCTGTCATCGCATATAAGGCGCAATATGGTCCAATACGGTCTGAGAATATAGATTCGTTCCAGGTCTGGCCCACTGAAAGCCAATCGCCAAGCTAATGGCGGGAAGTCAGGTGGACAACTTTACTATTCCTTTCAGTTCGAGAAAACTGCACAAACACTAAAAGTACACGAACACTGTTCGAAATATTGGCTTTTTTTTTTTTTTTTTTTTATTGAGTATGCCCCAACGAATATAACTCATATGTAGAGGCTAGGCAAGAAGACATAGGCCTACATATGTTATACAATGTAATTTTAAAAGTCATGAAACTACAGTCTATGGAAAACATACAATATCTCAACAATTAAAGAAAGAAAGCAACCATGAAATAAATCAATCAATTGAGAATTAAAATAAATAATCTTCCCAAAAAGGTATTTTTAAACAATTCTTAAAACACCGCTAATTTGGTAAAATTCTATATTCTAAAGGAAGTTGGTTAAAAGTTGTTATTAAAAAATGCTTAATTCCTTTCGTTCCATAAGTTACTGATCCATGCTGAGAAAAGTATATTTTCTTTTTGTCTTGTTAAATAAGTATGTGTATCTTTATTAAATTGAAATACGGGGTGTTAAAAAAGTATCTAATATTTTAGGAGGTGATAGTATGCATCAAAACAAGAAAAAATGTCTAATAAACGTGGGTCCTACAACACATACTTTCTCAGATCTGAACACTTGTTCATAGGAGGTGCTCAATGTGACGTCCATTTATGGCAATGCATTTTTCTGCCCTACAATACAGCAGGCTACCAGATAATCATACCGTAGTTGACACCCCTGGCATGGAATACTGATACATCGCAAGGAATACTGAAAACAAAGTTTGGTTGCGGATATGAGCAGGATTTAGCAGAGATGGTGTTGTGGTTTTTCGTAATCAGCATGTGTGGGCTGATGAAAATTCCCATGCACTTGAAGAAACAAGGCATCACCACTGATTCTCAATCAACGTATGGGCAGGCGTTCTTGGCGACAGATTAAGGGCCATACGTGCTACCACACAGATTAACTGGTGTTCGTTATCAGTACTTTCTTATTAAAGTATTGGCTACCTTGCTCAAGTATGTGCCATGTCAACAAAGACTACAGATGGTTCATGCATGATGGTACACCAGCACATTTTTTTCCCGCAATGAGCGTGAACACCTGACGTTGACATTTCAGGACCGCTGGATTGATTGGGGAGGTCCCACACTTTGGCCCGCTCGTTTATCAAATCTAAATCCCCTAGACTTTTGCTTATCAAGAACAACCAGGTAATTTTCAAAGAGTGCGTGATTCTTTACACCGAAGGGCAGAGAAATGCATTGCCATGAATGGACGTCACATTGAGCACCTCCTATGAACAAGTGTTCAGATCTCAGAAAGTATGTGTTGTAGGACCCATGTTTATTAGACTTTTTCTTGTTTTGATGCATATTATCACCTCCTAAAATATTGGACACTTTTTAATACCCTGTATAATTTTACTGTGTATTAAATTGTTGATAAGTTTGTACATGAAAATAGCAGCACTTAATTTGATAATTAATTCATTCAACTGGTGGATTGAAAGAAAATTGATATAGATATTTAACTGGAGTCAAATAATGAAAACCTAATAAATTTCTTAAAACTCTATTTTGAATAATTTGTAAAGGTCATAGTAGTTTTCTTATTAAGTACCCAAAATAAATGACATATACATTAAATGAGAATGAATAAAAGCATCATATACATTCAAGAGACATCATATTGGCAAATATATTTTAAGGCTTTTCAAAATACCAGAAATTGGAGCAATTTTGTTGCAGACAGCCAAAATAAGTTTATCAATCAAATCTAAAAATTTAACTGAGCAGCATTTTTGTATTACAGAATCATTAAACTTTAATTCTTTCGGAATAATATAACAAAAAGAAGGTTTAGTGAAAATAGTATACAGTTTTTCTTTTTCAAATTCAAAGAAAGCCTGTTTGCGCTTAACCAGTTTTAAAGAGTAATATTATCTGCCTCAAACTTTTCAAACAGTCTTTCAATGAGGTCAGTAACATAAAATACACTAATGTCATCTGCAAAAAGTGGCAGTTTCATTAAATGAAGAAATGTTATGTCATTGACATAAATAAGAAAGAGAAGAGGTCATGTATTTTAACATCCTACAGTCATACAACACATAAACTTCGGCATCGAAAGACGTGTGTTCTTTCTAGTAAAAACACTTCAATCATTTTCAGAATGGTTTCTGAAAGAAGGATGTGCGAGTGCCTAATTTAAATTTTGCTCTTTACGTACAAAATGTTAAAGACAGATCTGCTCAAAATATTCACAAGCAAGCATGTTCAGTCTCAAACATCTTCACTACGGAGCATATCGAGTTACTTGAAATCCTGCAATGGCTCTGGTGCATCAGGAAAATTTCCAGCAGCTTGATTTTCTAGGAAAGCGGCTTTCTAACTGCCAACCTCTCCTTGTTACTAGGTACCTACAGGAGTGTCACTTTATTCCGTTTCTTGAATTGGACAAGATTATTTCGGTAATTTTCAAACAATGGCAAAGCCAAGCAAATCATTTCTCCATTTAGTCGTTTTACTACATACAAGATATTATTTTAAATTGGCATTCAAGAACTACAATTAATATGAATTTCATGTTGAAGATATACCGATAAGTTCTGTCACAATTTGACTATAATTATGTGTATATATTCCGCCTTTGCTTATCATACAAGTATGATAAGCAAAGGCAATATATACACATAATTATAGTCAAATACAATTAATATATTTTCAGTGCGAGAGATTATATATATATAGTAAACTTTTTTCTTCTTTAAAGATTAGGTTGTTTGTGTATAATCTGTTCCGGTGCCCATTTCACTATTCGTCTTCCTATATCACCTTTCTCTTTCGGTCTGTATTCTATTGCTAAAGCTCGTAGGTAGCCTGTAGTTTTCATTCAAATGCTCATACTATCCTCTGTTGTTTCACTTTAGTTTCTCCAGCAATGGTCCCACCTGTAGTTTCTTCCGGATATGTATTTGTTCTTTATATCTTGTATAGTCTACCCTAACGTATGGCCTACTCATAAATGTAATTTATACTATCTGGACTTTTGAAATAGCCTACTAGGGCATTCGATAAGTAATGGCAACAATACTATAAATCAGCGCTCCTAGCGGTGAGCATCGTAATCTTTTAGTACGTAATAGAGGAGCGATTGTTGCATAAATGTGGAATATTAAAAGTCTTTAAGTAACCATATTTTGTGAATACAGGGACTGTTTCTGATTTGTATTAAGTGATACCTCGCTAAAATGTTCAGCAGGTATGAACAAAGATGTTTCATAAAAAGATTCGCAGCGATTTGGTCAATGTTTTTCGGTCAATGTACGTCTGGGTCATAGATACATTGGTCTCGGATATTAGGGGTCACGTTTTTTCGCTCAAAGTTGTATTTCGGTCACTGGATATTGGTCAGAATTTTTAGGTCACTCAACACATTTGAGTAACTCGTTTCTTCGGTCAGAATGAAAGAAGACAATTTTTTTACTGCTTTTTATTTTTGTGGTATGAATACATAGAATTTTTGTGGCATAAGCACAAATTATTCGTGATCGTCTTCACCATCAGTTTCTTCAATGATCTCGCTTGGATTGAATTTCAATGTATACGCTGCAGCACGTCGTGATGGCAGCTCAGCGACTGAAGTGGAAGTGAGGAGACCACGTAAACAGACTGAACACGTCGAGATGGGCGTATGTGACAACCATGTGGGATCCAAGAACGGGGAAGAGGACAGCGGGAAGGCCGAGTGCCCGATGGAGCGACTTCTTCAGGAAGGAGGCTGGTAGACAGTGGACAAGAACAGCGATATTATGTTATATTATATTATATTATATTATATTATATTATATTATATTATATTATATTATATTATATTATATTATATTATATTATATTATATTATATTATATTATATTATATTATATTATATTATATTATATTATATTATATTATATTATATTATGCAAATGAAAAGTTGTTACCCGATGTTGGGCTTAAAACACTCAAAGAATTATTGACACGTAAGTTTTAATAACCGTGAACTTCAAGGGAAATACAGTGAATGAAGATAATTCCAGACGTTTACATTGGAACTAGGGACGAAGTGTTTTCCCAGGTTACAAAATAAGTAGGTGCGAGAATTGTTTCCAAGAGGATTTTGTAGCTGAGAAAGTTCCCTTCAATAGAAACAGGTCAATTAGAATGTCGCTGAAATGTCGCATCTCTGTTCTTTCACTACAACAACCAGGTAAAAATTGTTTTCTCTATAAGAACTCTCACCCCACATCTTTGTTTGTATAGTTTCCATTAACAGTTTATCAAGAACAAAGAACAGTAATTAAGACAGTATAAGTCAATTCATTGTAAAAAAATGATTGGCTTTCAAAGTTACAAATGTTTCTAGTAACAAGCCACAATACACCATAAAAAAAACAAGCCAAACGAATGAAAGTATCCTAGATAAGATTTCTGATATAAAAGGATAACACCTTAATTGATAAGAAAAAATATATTATGTAAAGATTTATTTATACATAATACATTCTTCAAAATACACCTACAGCAAATTAGTTTATAAACTAAATAAATATAGATACATCCTATAATGGAAAAATCACATCTGAGTAGTCTTTGCATAATTGTCTATGGGAAGAAAAGGAGCGAGATGTCGAAGACAAACTTTTGTTACTGAAGTATCTCTGTCTGCAGTGAAGGGATCTATAAAAATTCTAAGAAACCATTTCTACACTTGAATAGACTAATCTCTTTCCTATGCCGATCTGCTCACTTAAGTTGGGTCCTGCAACTAGTGCTGAATAGACGAATGCGAGAACCTGATAAATAGATACTAGGAAGATTTGATGTTTCTTCTGGAATTAATTATTTGTTTAATCGTTTTCAATTATTTATAATTGTCTTATTTCTTTTATTTTCCTTTCTCAATTGTTTTCTCATTTTCCATTATAATTGTTCACCTACCATTTAATTCAAGCAATTTATGGTAAGCTTTGTCTTTTACGCAGCCTCCACTAGGAGGAAGCTGAATAAATAAAGTTTATTCAAAGTAAACATAATAATTTCCTAAAGTTGGAATAAAACCATTGTGCATTTAATCTTAGATTGTGATGATAATATTAATTTACATTATTAAAAAGGAAAAACATACGAGTTCATAGTCAAATGAAGTGAAATTACAGAAATGAAATCAGACACCCAGCAGAAGACATACACTTATGCACTCACTCACACTCTCACAACCTTATGAACCGGGAAGAAATGAAGAAACACATCAAGAACTATACATCCGTAATAGTAATATGCGTTACAAGAGCGGTATGTTGAAGTTTTCATGTTCGAGGAAAAGTTTGAAAAGCGAAACGTAGTTGAGCTTTTTTAATTTCCGAGAATTGAAAGAAAATATATCGCTCGTGTATCGTACATTATTTTGTGCGAAGATCGTTTATTACATACCTGAAAGAGGAATTTCTAATTAGTTGCAATGAAATCTCCATCTTGGTTTCTGTTCAATGACAGCAATTTTGGAAAACAAAAATATCTACCTTCAACATTGTTGCTTTAAAATGTTTTCTGTGTTTACTATACTCCAGCAGGCCGTGATATACGTCTGTCTTTTTTTTTTCCCCAGTCTATAAATGCGAACTAAAAAAACGGCTTCCTTAATGTTACATGCATCACGAATGCATTAACTTTAGGGAGTTCCAGTTTCTTAATTTTTGCAAATATTTAAAAACAATAATTAACAGTGCAATTTAGATGAAATTGCAGTGGTAAGTTTCAATTTATAATTATTACTATATTGAACGTCTCTAAAAATAATATGTTAAAAGCCTAAAGCAGTAAAATGAATATGTCACTTAAGCGGTAAGAAGAGGAAATTGTTATGTGTGTTCGGTTGGGAATACTGAATGTGGAATTTTAGACTTACCGCGGGTTGTTTTTAAAAACCAAGCAAATACGCACGATCTCGCACAAAAGAATATACACACACCGGTAGTTCAATAGGCCTATAGGCCTATATTCGCACACTTATTAAAGAACTGAAAAGCACCTAATTTGATTTATACTTCAAACGTCAATGATATAAGAGTTCAAAGTTATTTAATTAATAAAAGAATGGAATAAATTAAATAAGGAAGGGATACATTTAAACAATACGTAAGTACATAAAAATATTATCTTTATAATCAAGCTATTATATCAAATTTGGAAGATAAACTGCAAGAGAATTTTTTTTATTTTAGTAGGTTATTTTACGACGCTTTATCAACATCTTAGGTTATTTAGCGTCTGAATGAGATGAAGGTGATAATGCCGGTGAAATGAGCCCGGGGTCCAGCACCGAAAGTTAGCCAGCATTTGCTCGTATTGGGTTGAGGGAAAACCGCGGAAAAACCTCAACCAGGTAACTTACCCCAACCGGGAATCGAACCCGGGCCACCTGGTTTCGCGGCCAGACGCGCTAACCGTTACTCCACAGGTGTGGATGCAAGAGAATATAATTTGAATTATACAGACTACGTAAGTCAACAATACAATCCAGAAATATGTACAGAAAAATGAAGATTATGTCATTACGAGGAAAATAACAAATTAGACAAAACTCATGATATGAAATAAAATTTTAGAATAAGTAAAATATTTTCAGTCTCATTCGATTACGATCACGAAAAACCAAATAGAGTAGAAAAATTTCAAGGTATATGTAGAAAAATAAAACAACGCTGAATAACATGACAATAAAAGCTATTCATGGCTGTGCTATATGGATCGGGAATCTTGATAACTTACTTACAAATGGCTTTTAAGGAGGTTCATTGCCGCCCTTACATAAGCCCGCCATCGGTCCCTATCCTCAGCAATAAATTTTGATAACTACGGAACGTAATATAGACAAAGTAACGACAGCAGTGATGAAATTTCTAAGAGAAGATGGAAGCTGCAAATAGAGCCGATTTTATTTTATAATAATAAATACACAAATCAGCCCTTGGAATATGCGCCGAGACATCAAAGACTTTTCAACTATAGTATAGCTGGACAGAACACTTAAACAGGATGAAATCTGGAATACTGCTTCCGAAACAAATCTTACAACATAAACCAAAGGAAGGAGTGTATATCTAGGATGAAATGGATTGAGATCGGAACAGGTCAAAAGCCATGGAGGAGGAGAAGGAGGTGGAGGAAGAAGAAGAAGAAATCTTTTACGCTTATTTCGAAATCTCACATGCATATATTTTTTTAAATGAATAGCATCAACAAAACAAATGTTAAATAGGGCATACAACAGAAGTTGCATGAAGTAAACTTCAATGTACTGTATATTTCTCTAAATCTTCTAATTTACATTATTAGATTAAATGCTGTACAGTAGTATGTAAAATTGTAAAAATAACTCACGCTTCATAAACAAATACTGCAACTGCATAAGGAGATTCAGGCAGCAAACCATTGCAGCGAGCTTACCTGAAAAGAAAAAGAATGGTTTATGGAACTCACCTTCGACGAAAAATTTCAGACATTGGTCTTCGAATAAACCTGCCGAGAACGAGATAAAAGGAATTTGTATGTCATGGGAGAAATTTTGGAGTCTGAAATTCATCTCGAAAGATAAACACAGTAGGAATTAATTACAATTTTAAGTTCACGAAAGCTGTTATTCCAGTAATTTTGTATGGTTGCCATGTCTGATTACTGACGGAGCAACGAATGAACTTTCTCTCTATATGCTAGATGAAAATAGAGAGAAAAGTCCTACATTTGAGGATATAAAACAAGATAAGGATCAGAGACTTCAGAAGAAGGAGTATGCTGGATGCAGTGGTTCTGCCACAGGAACGATTACGGCAGATGGACTTACAGCTAAACTATGTGGGACTCGCGCATTGGGAAGAGAAGCATAGGACGTCCAAGTTCCAGTTGGTCTGTTATCTTCCAGAGAGCGACGGGCGAGCAACGAACGAGAACAATGAGGGACTGGATCCTGGAAAGAGACATTATATCAAAGGATCTAGCAAACATTTAAATTGTGCCCTTTCCTAGCAAACGCTCTGTAGAATACCATAAAAAGTTAATTTACCTGTAGTTCAGTTCTTTTCACAAACAGTGTGCTTTTACATATCACAAATGTAATATGTTACAGGATCCACGATCCTCGAATCCAATGAAAAGCATGATAATTGGAGGATGAAAGAAGAAAACTTAAATTCTAAGAAAAAACTTATCCACATTGCAGTTACCATGCTTAGAACCGAGAATCCGAGTTAACCCGGCCGAGGGTTGGCAGGGAAGAAATTAAATTTGTGATTACTGTGTCGTAGATTTACTGCAAGCATAGGAACTCTGTCCCTAGTAGAACACCCCAGGCAAAATTTAACTAGCCACTTTTCGTTCACATTGAATTTCATCGCTGAATAATATTTCAGTTGAAAGCGTCGTTAAATAAATGAGCGAAACATGCACCCTAAGAGTATTTGGTAAACAGAATAAAGAAAAATAAAGCATAGATCAAATTTTACGAAATCATTGTAATATATAGGCCAATTTCTCTGTGAGAAATATTAACGTTGGGAAATTGCACATGAAGATATCAACACAGAGTTCTCATAAATGGTAAGTTTTAGCAACAAAGGGATGTTGAAGACAAAGTCGTATAAAAAATGAAAAAACTATGGGGAAAAACACAAAAAACAGGAATCATGTGTGCAAATAGAAAAGTATACAAGGAAACATCTATTCCCAAGTTACAGTTTAATATCGTTATGCATTTATTTTTAAATACTGTGTATTGAATTTTACTAGATATTACAATATGTTGGTGCATGTAACCGGCACGCTTGCTTCACGCCTACATATCTCATCTGTAAATGACATCACAGCGGACTAAGTAAGTCTTGTTCAATATAAAATATTGTACTAAAAAACTTCACCGCTCAAAAACGCACTGAACTCTCGCAGGCTTACTTTGCGCCGATTGAAGAAGACGAATGAGTGAAAATTGTTGCATAGATCAGTATTTAAGAATATATATATATATATATATATATATATATATATATATATATAATTTTTTCAACGACAGAGACCTTACATGTCCTTATTCGTCCCGATTATACGAGATGGCTCATATAAATCGCTAATACCAAAAGCCTAGATCAATTAGTTCTTCAAAACTATCCAAAGTGTACCACAGGTGGTGGGTCTACATTACACTCGTGATAATGATCATGATGACGATGACGATGCAGAATTGTTGGGATGTCACAGAGAACCGGAGCTCCCAGAGAAGACCCTTGCGTTGGTGCGCAAAATACTCATTACGAAACAATATAAATTACATAGATAGAAAGATCTTCATTTATTCCTTAATTTATGTTTCGGTTTGTGTCGTCTATCCTTTTCAGGTACTGAGTTATTGACATTTAAGGACGTTACGCGCCAGAGTCATTTACATTTTGTGTCTAGTGAAGACTCATAATCATTATACACATTTAAAATAAATTAAACGGAGTGAGTATTTTGAAAAGACTGTCAGTAATGGTTTAACAAAAACTATGTAGAATTAACTGTAAAAAAAAAAGCTAGGAAAACGGGACACGGTGGAATATTTGTATTCATGGTAACAAACCTGAGTACCTAAGTTATGAAGGAGAAGAAGAAGAAGAATAAGAAGAAGATGATTATGATGATGATGAAAATGATTATAGTAGTAACGATCGTGGGGATTATTAAATGGCGATGATGATAATGATGATTATTATTATTATTATGTTTTATTATTATTATTATTATTATGAAGGCCCTGATTCTTATGTAATTACATATTGCATTTCTTTACTTGTAGACAACTGAAAATTACAAATGTCTGCGATTTGTGGTTCTGATAGGGTTATAGTTGAATTTCATTTCATATATTTTTACATATTCTTAGTGATATTACTTATTTTACTCGTACATATTATACAAAGAATATAACATTTTGTACATAATATCTAGGCAATTATCGAGTTTTTAATTTTTTATTAAATTCGTTTTATTTTTCAGAGTAGTGTATTCAATTTTCTTTCATATTACTTGGAAATAAATCTTAACGTCCCTATCTCATAACACTGCCTGGAGGGCCGTCTTTTGTTCTCACTATAGTATACGATGCTGTTATTCCCGGCGTGACTCCTCCTCTTTGCTTACGTCTTAGGAAGTGAAAAATAAAAATAAACTCTACAAAGTCTAGGTAGGTAGTATCGTTCGCCATATTTTCTTTCGTTGCGGAGCTACCATACGAGGAATCTATTTGCCACAAGGTTAAATATTATCATGTCTTAGCTCCTATGATAATAAATCAAACGCACTGTAATTCAGCAAATAATTGAGCGGCAAATAACTCTTCGTGTGCTTTCTGCGAACGCCAACGAAAGAGCAAAATGGCGGATGATTATATTAAGTATTTATCGAGCCTTAATAAATTAATAACGTCTTCATCAGCGAATCACAAGACGCACACGTTTAATTTAAATCTAGCCGACCTGCAACGCGATTGGCTGCCGGAAATTAGAGCGACGGGACTATAGTAAAGAGGAGGGTCCGGAACTGACATCGTTATGTCTGTTCACAACTATAGAAACTACTGTACTTCAATTTCTAAAGCTAGCTTAAGGGGGAGTCTGTAAACTGCCATTCCATCAATGTAAAGCAGAGTAATAAAAGATAAAGACCGTAATTTTAGCATGTTACATACAATAATACTTGAAGAATAACCCCTAAAAATTTCAAATGTGTATCTTATGTAAGTCCTGAGAAAAGTGCACCTAAATTAGATGAAATTTACATTGCTGGGATAGGCAGTACAGACTCCCTTAAGAGAGTAATTCGTTTAAAAATAAAAATAAACAAAATTGGGGATTCCAACCCTTTGTCTGTAAAATGCAGTAGCTCGGAGTGTCTCAAATCTATATATTTGCACTAATGCTTCCTCAGAATGTGAGATGGTCAGGTACACCGATCATTTAACTTCGTTACAAATTGAAAGTAGATTATTATTAGCGAGGGGTTTGGGTCGGGTGTCAGGTAAGTCAAAATACCATTATGTGTGCGACACAAAAATATTTTTTCTAGAAAATTTTAAGACACAAGAAAATGCATAGATTGTAGCAGAGATAAGTTGTATTTGCAAGCTATACTACGGGGTGGAAATGGGAAATCGACTTTCCAGGCTGCATCTTCCCACTTCCACTGACCAGTTAAATTGTGACGACACTTTCGTGGATTTAATGCATTAAAAATAGTGATTTTAAATTACATATTTTATTAATACTACATATTTAATTACACATTTCCCCTATATTTACTACATTTTATGTATATATTTCGCACTTTGATATTACATAAAAATCCGGGGCCTGATGATGATGATGACGATGACGACGACGACGACGACGACGACGACGACGACGACTAGAAAGAGAATGAAGATGAATATGAAGGTTATTTTTACAATGATAATGTTGATAAAGATGAATGATTATGAATAATGATGGCTACGATGATCATGCAAAGAAGCTTTCGATCACTACAGAGTTTGAAAATCGGGACAGTAAAGTTTCCATCATGGGACAACGCTGCCTTCCAATGACTATAAACATTTTGCCACTCGGTCGTAAGTCACGGAACTCACGATCGACTCGTGAACTAATAACGGGGACCGATACTGTGTAGAGGGGGCTATTCCCATGAACACTTGGAGGTAATATTACATTTGGGAAATCGGCATGACAGTCCTGAGTTCAATACTCACTGCACTCGCTGCGTGCCACGTGTAGGTGTGTAATGACTTCTTCTCGTGCCTCGAAGCCTGATAGAAGTGCAAATTTAAAGATAACCTCAACTGTTTAACTCTGTTGTGTCACGAAAGAGAGAATACACTCTAAGCAAGAAGTTATAAGATAATTTATGGCTCACAGTATACATTAAATTATTCCATTGTTACACAGTTCAGTAATCAAGGATTATCGAGCTTAACCTCCAGAGATTCGTGATATCTAGTTTGCAATTCTAAACATATGCTACTGCACGTTTGTAACAGCGCTAGTTGAACTTTCATTTGTTCGGGACACAAAAGATAATCTGATTTTCATGTAATGCAAACATATAGATTAAAATTTTACTTTAAAATTTATGACTTTTAATTTCATCTTGAAATTTTTGGAATAAGTGAATATATAGTCTTTATAGTGATTGTGTTCAGAAAAATAATTCGAAGTTTTCAGTTATGTGTTGAAACAATAACTTCAGTGTTTCGGAATTACATGAAGGTTTATTCATCGGTTTGATACTACTCAAAACTACTCTGTTGGTTTCGCTATATCTGCCTAGTCCAAAAATAGGACGGAGAGATATTTCAAGAGTATAAACTCGAAACAACTATTACAGTACGATTATTTAGTCGTGACAGTCGCCGGCGATGTGCGCCTGGGTCAGGCGAGTCCATTAAGTTACGCCAAGGGATGTTCAGGTTAGTCTGTCGCCTGCAGTCGGAGCGATCGGATGTCACGCATGCGGTATAGCGTTGTTTCCAGTACAGTTAAGCTGTACTGCATTCCTTTACCGACCGCTCGCCCTTATCTCTACTCCGGAACTCTCCCCACTACTCCTATTACTTCCCCTCTTTCGCGTCGCTAAGCTGTCAGGACTAAATAATCGGTCTGTACTTTGTGTCCACACCTGTGGAGTAACGGTTAGCGCGTCTGGCCGCGAAACCAGGTTCGATTCCCGGTCGGGGCAAGTTATCTGGTTGAGGTTTTTCCGGGGTTTTCCCTCAACCCAATATGCACAAATGCTGGGTAACTATCGATGCTGGACCCCGCACTCATTTCACCGGCATTATCACCTTCATCTCATTCAGACGCTAAATAACCTAAGATGTTGATAAAGCGTCGTAAAATAACCTACTAAAAAACTATTACTTTGCGCTCATTCGACGGAGTTTGTAAATGTAGGGGTAATTTAATATAAATCTGTTATTGGGTGCATAGAACAGGATTTTTCAGGATAGCAATAGTTGCCTAGTAACATGTTATAATCTGGAACTTTCACGATGTTCAACGTACTGAAGTTCAGATTTTTGAGTCCATGTGTGAAGAAAAGCCAATCCAACTGATAAGATCCTCTTTAAGTATCTTCTGATAATGCAGCACGATGCTAGTAAATCAAATATCTTATCCAATAACAATATACGTTATATTAACTTCATCAAAATTATTTCTTTATTTATCTATTCTTGAAATAATATTAAATATTACGCGATATTTCCATTTATTTTGGATAAATTCACAAGACCTTAGACAAAATGAATACCACTTGTGATATAACTTGCATAACAAATTCGTAAGTAAAAATACAATGTTATTAATGACATACCCACTATTAACGAAATAATAAAGTTTATTTCGTTAATAATTATATGTTGAATAATAATTCATTTTGGTAAAAACCCTAAGAATGGGGGAAGTCCTCTAATGATAATAAAGTGGTAAATATTAAGAATTTTACTGTAGATATTTCACTTCCATTACCCATGATAACACAGTGGTACACATTTAGAAAGACCAATATAGAAAGGATCCCAGAACATTCAAAGTATTGAGCCAAGCTTATTTTCCGACGGCCCTGTTCGGTAATATCAATTATTTACGGTAATAATTTTACAATAATTTTGGCTCCCTTTCATTACTTTATCATAATTTTATCACACTGTATTATTTTATTATTACTTCATAATTTTGAAACATATTATTTTATACAATACTCCTATTACCGTAATCATTATTACATTACCATAATCATAGTATCACTACTACAATTATTAAGATTCGGATAAAGTAGCTGTATCAGGATAGGCTGTATAACTGTATAAGATGGGGCCTTCACACTAAGTAAACACTACCCCCTTGCACTAGCTAAAACTCTACCTGCTAAAGCATCAGTGAATGGACAGTACAGCCGATAGGAACTGAATATACGTCGTCACTACTGTCGGCTGAACGGAAGAAAAGCTCGGTGCAGAAGAATATATCAGATGATAGAAGACATTATTGAGATAGCCTATATGGAACATATGCGGAGACTTGAAGGAAAGCAGAAAATAGAAAAAATTGCAGAATGCTGGGTGTTATTGAAAAATCAATTTCTCCCTGACAGGTATTCAGCTTGTAACTTTTATACACATAGACCTTTTCAAATTTAATTTTAGGATCTATTCCTGTTCTGCTTCCAAGAGTACTAACAGCTTATAGAATATGTAATCTGTGATACAATCGCGAAATGACATTGTCCTTAAGAGAGCTTCGTGCTCTGAAGATCAGGAATCAAAGCACGAGAAGATAATCCTGACAAATAAATCCTCCATTCAATGTAAGAAAGACAAAGACTGACACCAAATCGTGTTTGTGCCTTCAGCGACGTCTGTGAAACTTTCGAATCACTTGAGCAACCAACTAAACACTGTACAGAAGTGATAATTGCTGGATCGCAGTGATGCCACATGAACTCACTTCGGGTGATAAAAAAGTCAGGATTCACTATTTGCATATTAAACACTTGAAATGATAATAGTGCGTCAAAAAGTGTGTATTACTGTAGTAATTAAGTAAAGTATAAATTATGTTAATAATCACTAGCTACCTAACAATATTCTAAAGAAACCAAACTTATGTTTCTTATACAGAGTGATTCACGAAATTTTATCGTCACTTAAGGAGGGACTTACTGAGATCAAATGGAACAAAAATATTTAATTAAAAATAGGGTCCGAATTATAGTTAAATCGCTGCAGGTCATTGAAAATTTGAAAGTAGAGACAAAACTTAATATCACTACCGAAAAACAAAAAAATGAATAGAGTTCCCACTCTTGTAACTGCTTACTTATTGCAAATTTCATTCTGCTCATCAATTCTTAATTCTACAAGAGATTTTCAAACGTGTCTCCTTCTACATCCACACACACTTGGTCGCATGCTTATGAATTGCGCGTCGCATTCCTTAAACTTATTAGGGATTTTCCTCATTATTGTTGCGGCGTCCATAATGCGCGCAATTAATTCTTCACGTGTGTTTACCTTAATCTGGTACACAAGATCCTTCATCCATCCCCATAAGCAATATTCATGCGCTGATATTTGAATGCTCTATTCACACCAACAATTATTATTCCTGAATTATGTCAGATAGAAAAATCTTTATTAGGAAAATATGTTCTAAACTACTTCAGGTAAGTGTTCCATGGTCGAATGGTTATAGGGCCTAATGTTTATCCTTTATCTCGAAATTTGCAGTTTCAACGCTCTGGTAAAAACTAATTTTTAACTAAAAAAATTGACAGGCCTACCTAGCACTGTTTCCTTTCGAAGATAATAACCTGGGTTCCAGTTTGGTATACTCGTATTAGTGTTAAGTAGACCTAAAGATATCCTGTCTCTGAATGAGAAGGTTCTGTTCAGAATTCACCGATCATTTCTAGCTTATTTAAAAATCCATCTTTTGTAGACTCACAATAGTCTGTCATCGTTATTATATAAATAAATTCGGTCATAAGGGAGCATCCATCTCTAAAATCAAATTCTCTATATTGTCAAATAGACGACCAAATCAGGAGGTGTATGCAACCAATATGCCTATATGTTATAATAATATACGAATATATTACTGAGCTATCTATTCCATATTGTTACAATTAGAAGGTGTACTCAGCCAATATAAAAAAAATTATGATTTATTTAACAACGCTCGCAACTGCAGAGGTTATATCAGCGCCGCCGGTGTGCCGGAATTTTTGTCCCGCAGGAGTTCTTTTACATGCCAATAAATCTACTGACATGAGTCTGTCGCATTTAAACACACTTAAATGCCATCGACCTCGGCCGGGACCAAACCCGAAACCTCGAGTATAGAAGGCCAGAGATATACCAACCGCGCTACCGAGGCCGACTCAATCAATATAGGCTATAATAATAATAATAATAATAATAATAATAATAATAATAATAATGTATTAACTATTACGTGTAAACAACCAATATACAGTAATGTATGAATAGGCCTGTCTTATTGAGCTACTCCATATTGTTACAATGAGGTGGTGTAAGCAACAAATACAGTATATAATATACGAATATCTTCTTGAGCTTCTCCATATTGCCAAATTAGGAGGAATAAGTAAACATATTATAATAACGTACGAATATTTACTGAAATCAGATATAAGCAACGAATATATCGGCAGTGCTTGGGAAAAGTGACACAAGTCAGTTTCCACAAACCTTTTTTGATAATTTATTGACAACTTGGAACATCCGCTCGCTTAGAAAAAAATACATAGGTATTCCTCCCATTACAATAATTCATACAGAAAAAATCAAATCGACATAAACCAATGTAAGTTGTCAATAAATTATCAAAAAAGGTTTGTGGAAACTGACTTATGTCACTTTTCCCGAGCACTGCAGATATAGTAGTGCATAGATATCTTTTTGAGCTACTCCATATTGTCAAATCAGGAGATGTAAGCAACCATATAATGTAATAATAGGCCTATATGGAACTACCCATATTGTCACAATAAAGTGGTGTGGTGTAAACAAACAAATATACAATAATATACGGATAACTTACTGAACTACTTATATTGTCATAATAAGGTAGTGTGGTGTAAGCAGTCAATACAATAATATCTGAAAATCAACATGAATTGCAAATTAATATAATATCTTACTGAACTACCAGTATTATCTCAATAAGGTGGTGTGGTGTAAGTAGCCAGTATAATATGGTAGTATACGGATATCTTATTGAACTAACCATACTGTCACAATAAGGTGGTGTGGTGTAAGCAACCAATATATAATAATATAAAGATATCTTACTAAACTACTGTCACAAAAAGGCGGTGTGATATAACAAACCAATATAATACTAACTTGTAACACACGGATATCTTATTGAGTTACGTCGGCCTTGGTGGCGCAGTCGATATAGCGCTGGCCTTCTGTGCCCGAGGTTGCCGGTTCGATCCCGGTCCAGGTCGACATTTAAGTATTCTTAAATGCTACAGGCTCATGTCAGTAGATTTATTGGCAAGTAAAATAAGAACTGCGAGACAATATTCCGGCACGCTAGCGACGCTGATATAACCTCGGCAGCTGCGAGCGTCGTTAAATAAAACAAAACAAAAATATTGAGTTACTCCATACTGTCATATAAAGTGGTGTAAGAAAGCAACATATGTACCGATACGAGTATCTTATTGAACTATTTCATATTGCCAAAAAATCAGGAGGTGTAAGCAACCAATATAATAATAACTTAATAAGGTATGAATATGTTACTGAGCTACTCCATGTAGTTCAATAAGAAGGTATATGCAATCAATATGGAGTAATATATGGATATCTTATTGAGCTAGTAAATTAAACTGTCAACTGCAAGTACACAGCCAAATGAATGCTGCATATGTATATAGAGATTTACAATATGTACGGAAAACATGAATAAAACAAAATGCATTTAAACAAAACTCCTCAGGGTATCTTCACTGCTTCTGTTATAACTTTAAAATTCATCCATTATGCATGAACAAGCTCAACAGTACTTCTTCATTTCTCGAGTTTCATTATAATTACCTTTTAACCACTCTTTTATGATTCAGATTATCATTATTATTATTATTATTATTATTATTATTATCATTATTATTATTTTAGTATTAAGTGTATTACAAAAATAATGTGCTATAGAAATTTCCTTAAACAATAGTGTATTTTCCTAGTTGTCTATAGCAAATAGAAGTATACTAAATTGAATGGAAGCAAGCAATGATGATGAAAAACTGAAGGATTATTGTATTAGGTACCTCAATTTATATCAAGATTAATAATTAATTTAACCACATGTACTGTACTTCCCATAACTGCACTCTCACAACCAGTAACTTTTCTAAATATTCGAGAGACAATTTACACATTTTGTATGTTAGCACATGTTTGTTTGCAGAAAAATAATGCCTACTAATGTCGCGGGAGCATATTTCAATTTAGAAATTATTGTTTGTACTGAAAAATCATACATTTCCCATTTTTTTTACACTTCCCCGACAAAACATTCGCTGCTGCATTCAGATCGGTAAGTCCAGGATTCTTCTGGAGAATATTTTCTGCTGTCCATCCGAGTGATTATGTCGCATCCCGGTTTCCCCCACCGTTTCTTCTGGCCTCTCTTTAAAACCTTGTGGATAGATAGATAGATAAGTGGATTTATTGATGCATATTAAATTATACAAACTCATTGTATACAAGATCCTTCGCACGAGCTCGTACGGCCATTCGTGCTGTAACTATGCACAGTTTGAGTCTTCAAAACGAAAATAATACCTACTAATAATAAAATAGTGAAACAATAGTTATTATTATTACTACCGTTATCATTGATTACCACTATTATAACTAATCTAACTTTATACCAAATTTCACAAAAATAATACAAATAAAATAAAAGGAGATATGAAAAACACACACGCACAGTGACACACACACACACACACACACACACACACACACACACACACACACACACATATATACAGTATAAACAATTCAATTTCTTGTTGAAGCTGCACCAAATAATCCAAATAATAAATATAAAGGTAATACAGTATATAAATAAAAACATACACACGCAATAAAATACAAAAGACACAGTAAATACAAAAAAAAAAAGAACATTATCCCCTAATTATATCATTCGCTCAATGTTAATATTACTCATTGCAACACTAATAAATCTTTCCCTTATCCATCGGCTCCCTCCCCTCGGCCAATTCCCCCTCAACTGACGAACCTTAGCCATAAATTTTCCCACACTGTCATAGGATTTAACGTTATTTAATACAGCGTATGTCGCCAATTGCCCCTGCTAGATGTAATGAAGGACTCTGGCAGGAATCGTTTCCTCAGAGCTTCTGTGGCTTCACACTCCGACAAAATGTGGTGTGCTGTCTCGCCTCTACCGCAAAGAGGACATATTCTCGCCCCCTCTTCGTTGACGATTTTAAGTGCCCTCCAGGCTCCTAGACGAAACCAGATTAAACCCAGTCTACCTTCTCTGGTCCCTCCATAGAGATATAATTCGGTCCCCCAATTTGTTTTGATCATCGAATGGATCTCCAGGGCAACCTTATCCCTACATTCCCTAAAACCTTGTGGCTGCACTGTCTCACCCATTTCCTGAAGACATTTACTGCTCGAAATTGGGCTTCTACGTTATATAAATAACTATTCTAAATACCTTAAAGAAAACGACCCCGTTAAATAAGTAACTGTTATGTGATTTTCCCCGTTTCGATGACCCTGCGACATACTCACTCGGACGGACAGCAGTTTTCGCGCACTTTTTCTCCAACTGGTTCGGGTGCTGAGAACGTCATCCTACCCTAAGCCAGAGGATTAAGTTATTAATAAATTCGTTTCCGTGCACTTTCCAAAGAAGCCACCTTGATGTGAATGGAGTCACCTTTGAGAAAATCTTTAGCACAGGAGATGCAGGAGTTTTCTCATCTTCTAAAGAGAAAATAGGCCAATTTTCCAAAATGAAGCCAGTTCATTTTCATCATTACAAAGAAATAAAATAAAAAAATTTATTACTAGTATTTGAAAATAAAATAGACTAAAATAGGTTGCAACGTTAAATTAGCATTTTTATGCTCTATAAAATTAGCACTATTACTCGTAACAATCCATGAAGCGTGTTAATGTAACTTTATACGAGTCTATCTCTTCAGTAACAAAATAGGTTTTTGCCTAAAATCCGATATATACTCATCACTGAGAAATCAAGATAGTCGAATTATCATAAATACCTTTAGATGAGCGTAATATTCACAGAAAGATTGTTTATTCCTGCTTAACCACACAGGAGTATACACATACACCTAAACCACAAATTTAGCTAGAATTTGTAATACTTCTAAGGGATTTTCTATGAAAATATATTAATTCTTCATATTCTACAGGCTGTGGTTAGCCAGCATGCATGAACCTGTTTCTTAGGTTTCTCAAATGTCAGATTTTCTTCACATTTTCACATATTTCATATAAGCACTGTTGGTCTCAACTAAGAGCGTTATTGTCTATTGATGAAAGCTGTGCGGGAATCCGACAGTTTTCACACACTCCTAGTTATTTCCGATAGGACCAACAAACGTGTACGGTCCACTTGCACGTCCTTCTGTTTCATTCAATATAGTCGTGGAAACATTAATAAATAGATACACTGCTGCAAAAATCTTCCTACAACATCATCAAATTATCGAATAACTGCTCCTTTGGCGCCTATATGTGTGTTTGTGTCGTTACAGCCAACAGCAACCAGGTATGTAAGAGCTACATTATTTACTTTTAATATGTCTGTGATGGAACAGGTAATATTGTTCACATTTCCTGTTCTTTTGCAGTAGTACGGCCGAGGTATTTGCTGTCTAGCTCCTCAAATGTAACAATGTTCCATCATTTTAATTTTTTATAGTCTCTGGGTCCTTTTCTTGTTATCACTACGTTCGGTCTTTTCTACCATCGAAGTTAATGCTTTGTGGTTTCACTTCCACATATGTATCTCTTATTGTCATAACAATGCCATTTTTTGCAACTTCTTTTTGAATTTTACTCTTACCAATTTCATTATCTTCCAGTAAATGATTGAAATTCTCCAGCACTGCGGTGGCGATTACTGCAGGTTTCCTCAAAGGAACACATGTTCTATCTTTGACTTTAGCAAACGCAGGCAAGAGAAATGTCATCTGTGAGGTACAATTCCTTTTCTCAGATCTTGTTTGCGTTTCTAAAGGATATATCCAGGCAAAATCAGAATCATTATCTGGAGAAGTGGTATTTGTTTCCGGGGTGTCTGATGACATGTTTGACACTTTTTTAATGTCTTGTTTGAAGATACGTCAGAAACCTCTGTGGAAGATCGCTTCTTGGGTTTTCTCTTTCCTGGATTTTCTTTGTTTCTCATATTGTGTTTTGTGAGTCTAACATTTTCGAAAACGGGAATAGACAGTCATTATTTACTTTACCCGATATGCTACGTACGCTGAAGCAGTCATTTGTTATTACTAGGCCTATGTTGTGTATTGATATGTGTTGGCATTCACTACTATGAATGTAAAAAACATGGTATTTTAAAATTAAAAATAAAATTATAAGACATAATTAAATTTCACTAGACATTTCGTTCAGCAGACCGATATATATTGTCTATATAATTTTGGCAGTTTATATCGTTCATATCCTGTATAACAAATAGTGAACACTATACAAAAAGGTCTCCCGGTCCATCCGTAGCTGAATGAAAAAGAACTGAAATCACATGATAGAAACCACCACGTACGTTCTGAGTTTTGAAAAAAAAAAAAAAAAGATTACTTGACATTGTGAAAGATCTCAGTTGCTTGATACCACAAAAACAGGCCAAAAATACTACTAAGAATTTGTAGTATAAGAAGTAAGCTTTTGAAATGTACTGAAATTTCAAAGTTATTTAACTATTTCCGCCATTTATACATTAATCAACAGAAGCAATCTGCCTCAAAGGGCCAAAATATTCCGAGATCTTAGTTCCAATGTATTCTAAGCCAACACAAACATGTGGTGTTTCCTGTATTAATTAACATCGTTTAACAGTTTCATTACACATCTATAAATTGTTTGCTTGACGAAGAAAGATCCCACTAATTTCGCAAGAAGACCACTCCATTACAACAGACAGTTTGAATTACACGTTTGTTCAGTATTTTGTTCGGACGGCGCATGCCAATTATATGTCAACATCACAACCTAATTTAGCAATCGCCAATTATGAATTCCAATGTAAAGAACGTGATGATATTTTATGTTACTATCAATAAATCGTTTTGCTGTATTTACTGAAGAATTTTCCCATCATTTTCTACATAAAACATGACCGATTCTTACAAAATAACAAGAGGCGTTACCATTCTAAAAGATGATGCTCGTATTTTACGCATGTGGAAAATGATGGCGGTACAGTGACTATAATTATTCCTCCAACATTAGAAGCACGCACATTGAAGTGTGTAATGTACACATAATACCTACAATTACAAGTTTTTTTTAAATATAGCAACGTATTGTATGTATCAAGCAGCGTATAATTAATGAATTAGAAGACATTTTTCATGGACATAAGTGTTTTGACGAGTGTGTCTGAAAATTAATATCGTCGGTGTTGTCATTTGACTATACTATGAGAAATCTAGGCAATTTCGACAAATTATATCTACATCTAAACCTTGAGTTTGTCTTCCAAATAGTCCATGTTCGAGTCCCGGTAAGGTCTGGGATTTTTCATAGCGACACTAGTGCCTGGGAAAGTCGCATTTGGTGTTTTTCTTAGGGCTCTCCCCTTTCCCCACGTTAGGCATCAACACCATCCCGTTCGATCTCCATTCCATAACCATTCCATAGTATTTCCCAATCGTCGGATGATGACGCACAGAGAAAGCTGTGGGGTTGCCTGCTCGAAAACTGTAGGCCTTTACTCCGCAAACCTTAGTAATGTCAGCTGGTGTGTGTTGGTAATGCGCCTAGCTGGGATCAGTGTAAAATTATTATTATTATCATCATCATCATTCTTCTTAGGTCTATTAATTCATGAAAGTACCGGTATGTCTATCTGAATGCAAGTATGAAGATACGAGTATTTATTTGCGTATGTACGTTCGTACACGTACATAGACGGCTTCAGTGGCTGAGTGGTCAGACCTACAGTCTGTCACGCAGGCGCCCGAGTTCGAGTTCCGGTCAGATCTGGGATTTTTCTTTGAAAAATCCATAGTGATACTTGTGGCGGACTAGGTCGCAGTTGGGGTTTTTTTCGGTGTTAACCAGTTTCCCACACATTTCTCCATTTCGTCATCATTCCATAGCATTACCCGATCTCCGGCTGGCGACGCGCAAAGAAGACTGGCCTAAGGACGGTAGGGTTGCCTACTCGAAACCTAGGTATATAGTGAACCTTAGTGTAATCAGCTGGTGTGGGTTTGGGAATGCGCTTAGCTTGAGTGTTAGTGCAATAGATCGTAACAGGTAGCAGTGCTGGACCATAATGCTCCCTCCTGTAAATTCCATTCCGTTCCATTCCATGTATGTATGTATGACTATGTACACTATCTACCAAAAAGTAACTGGGCACTGTTTTTGCCCCTTTAGAACCTCGTGGTACCACCTCTTGTTGCTGTAACAGCAGCCACCCTGTCAGGCATGCTCTCCATTGTCAGTTGGACAATGGAAGTTGGCCGCATCTCCCGAGACCTCAATCGCCGGTCCAATTCCTTCCAATGGTGCTCAATGGGATTGAGATCAGGACTCCGTGCAGGCCAGTCCAACCGATGAACATTATTGTCAGCATACCACTGCATAGTAGCCACCGAAACATGGGGCCACCAGCGTGGCTCAGTCGGTTAAGGTGCTTGCCTGCCGGCCTGAAGTTGCCCTCGGGCGCGGGTTCGATCCCCGCTTAGGCTGATTACCTGGTTGGGTTTTTCCGAGGTTTTTCCCAATCGTAAGGTGAATGCCAGGTAATCTATAACAAATCCTCGGCCTCATCTCGCCAAATACCATCTCGCTATCACCAATCTAATCGACGCTAAATAGCCTAGTAGTTAATACAGCGTCGTTAATAGCTAAAAAAAATCGAGGTTACATGACTAGAAATAGTCGGAAGTTAAGGCTCGAAAATAGTGGAACCTAAACTGACCACGCATACATGGTTCATACGCGCGTTCCTGGTTGGGAGCTGAACGGGACGGTCTGTAGTTTACCCTTATGGAAGCGTTCAAGCTGTATGCTGCTTATCAGGTTGAAGCTGCATCTAACACAAAATGTCAGTACTATGAACAAAATGCGGTCAACAAAGCTATTTTTTGAACTCTTCATTTCCCATTTATATAGTTAAGTAATTATATGCAAGATAAAAATCAGAAAAATGTGGCAACACAACCTTCTAAGGTAGAGACGCGCTCTTCTACGACAGGTGTTTTCGTTAAGACATTAGAAACAATAACAAACACTGCACCAGTAATCAGCCATTTTATAAGCTGTCAAAAACTTCACTTCCACTTACCTATTTATATTTACTACTTACTTATGGCTTTTAAGAAACCCGAAGGTTCATTGCCGCTCTCACATAAGCCCGCCATCGATCTCTGTTCTGAGCAAGATTAATCCAGTCTCTACCATCATATTCCACCTCCCTCAAATCGATTTTAATATTATCCTCCCATCTACGTCTCGGCCTCCCCAAAGGTATTTTCCCTCCGACCTCCCAAATAACACATTAATATCCATTTCTGAATTCGCCCATACGTGCTACATGTCCTGCCCACCTCAAACGCCTGGATTTAATGTTCCTAACTATGTCAGGTGAAGAATACAAATGCTGCAATTCTGCGTTGTGTAACTTTCTTCATTCTCCTGTAACTTCATCATATATAACTAATTTTTAATTTAATTCACTCATCTATCCAATTACCTACCAAGTTATGTTATTTATTTTTATATATTTTTTATTTTATTTTGAGTCCTCTAACCATTTTAATGTAAAATTTTATTAAAGACTCTTTAAACTTCATTGACTGTGATGTCGATACAGTGAGCACTGAATATAAAAAATGTAATAGCCGATATAATTGAACAAATTAAAACAGTACTATTAAATGAATATGGTACTAAAATAATAAAAGCTCATGATTACAAGTAAGAAATGAAAAAACGGTGCTGTATAACACGTATAGTACTAGCTAGATTTAATACCGAAATACAAGATTAAAACCACTTGTAATTTTTATCAGATTTAGTAAATTCAACCGCACAATGGAAAGAGAAAGCTAAGCTCTTGGCGTTTACAAGTGAACAAATAAAAGCGGTGTACAATGCACTGCACAAAATAAAAGAGGGTTAAAGATAAACATCCCTCATAAAAACAATACAACATGTCACTCTAAAGGTGTCATGGCTTTCATTGATTTCGTAGCAACTCTGCTTGTTAAAATATCAACTTTAGGGGATATATTTTCATAATAGAATTATTTACACAGAATTCAGCATTGCAATATTATGAGAACATTTTTATATTCTATATTTTATTCTCCAAACCTACATTCACGTAACTGTATATATATTCATATATAGTCCACACCTGTGGAGTAACGGTCAGTGCGTCTGGCCGCGAAACCAGGTGGCCCGGGTTCGAATCCCGGTCGCGGCAAGTTACCTGGTTGAGGTTTTTTCCGGGTTTTCCCTCAACCCAATACGAGCAAATGCTGGGTAACTTTCGGTGCTGGACCCCGGACTCACTTCACCGGCATTATCACCTTCATATCATTCAGACGCTAAATAACCTAGATGTTGATACAGCGTCGTAAAATAACCCAAAATATATATATATATATATATATATATATATATATATGCATCTCTCTCCTTTCCTTCTTGTCTCTGTCTGTCTGTCTCTCTTATATATGAAAACAATGTGTGATATTATACAAGCCTATTTCGCAAAACAGAATAATGACTAAATAATGAATTAAAAGTCAATGTAGCTACGTACTCTATACAAATCTAAATGCTTTGACCGATATTTACCAAAGTTTGCATATTTAACCTTCATAACCAGGATAAAAACATAGGCTACATTAAAATTGGACAAACTGATGTTAAATTAATTAAAAAGATAAAAATATGTATGATCAAGCATGTACAGTATATGTAATACGTGTATTAAAATAGCCTATTCTAAAGTCAATTGCTTTTTATTTATGTTATATTCAACATCGACTTTCATGGGGCCGTGGGAAAAAATAACACAAAACACTTTCTAGTCTATCGCAGTCTTTTCTGATTTCAATACGAAAACGTCACATACTTTCCATAATAATTTCTTATAATCAATACATAATCTTATTGGGACTGTTCTTTATACAGGCAATCGTTAGGTAGGCCTAGATATTTACTTACATCGCACAGGAAATAGAGGAAATCGAAAGAATCGTAAAAGTGAAAGATTATTTTTTCTGGCATTCACTGTCTTACAATATATTATTTTTCAATGGCCGCAGTTTGGCTTCATTTTAAACATATTTTTCGCTACTTTTACCTTATGTGTTCGCCGCCCAGGTTTAATATTTCGTATACAGCTAGTGCGCTTCCCAACCAAGCGGTCCATTGTTCGATTCCCTGTATGGCTGCATATTAATTGTCTCCATTCCACGGACTAGATGTTCGTCCCTTGTCTTATACTTGCCCTATGAAGTCTCTGCATCGTACTGGCCATATGATAAAAGTTTAGAGTTGTTAGTGTTGGTTCAAAGACATTCTTTTCTACGTACATCTCTCTCGTACATTGCATTGAATTGTATTTTTACTTGCTTATTTAACGACGCTGTATCAACTACTGGGTCATTTACCATCGATGGAATAGGTGATAGAGATGGTATCTGGCGAGATGAAGCAGAGTGTGCGCCATAGATTACCTGACATTCGCCTTACGGTTGGGGAAAAATTCGGGAAAAACCCAACCAGGTAGGCCTAATCAATCCAAGCGAGAATCAAATCCACGCCCGAGCGCAACTATGAGTCAACATCGAATTGTAAGTCGGTAAAAATGGCGTTAAATAATAAGACAAAGAAGAAGAAAAAGAAGAAAATATGTATATGTATTTACTTAGTACTATATATGAAGTAAATTTTGTACTTGAAAATCTGAACAACTCCCTATTTTTTTTTCAAAATAAGCTACATTAAACTTCACCTGTCAATGGTCTTTATGTCTTCCTTTTCGCTACTTAGCCTACATTGTTTGATGTGTTGCTTAGTTAATTCGAATTTCGTTAGTCTTACATTACTAGCAGAAGAGACATCCTATGTTTGTCAGCAATTTATTTTTATATTTCTTTCATTAATTAGTTTCATTATACCTAATGTCCACAAAAATTTAGTGTTTTATTATTTTTTGTCCTTAGCATTGCGGTCATTTTCTTAATTGATTATTTAATGACGCTGTATCAACTACTAGTTATTTAGCGTCGGTGAAGTTAATGATGAGATTGTATTTGGCGATTTAAGACCGAGGATTTGCCATGGGATTACCGGACATTCGCCTTAAAGTTGGAGAAAACTTCAGGGGGGGGGGCAAAGACCAAGAAGGTAACCAACCCAAGCGGGAATTGAATTCACGCCCGAGCGCAGCTACGGATCAGCAGGCAAACGCACTACATCAATGGCTCACGATCATATAAAAAATAATGATTGTGTATGTTTTTAAGTTGTTATATCTTCGGTTTTTATTCTACAATATATAGCGACTTATATTTAGAAAACATTACCTTCGACATTAAAATATTCAAATGAAGTTTGTGAATTCCTAAAATTCATTACCAAACTCTATTCAATGTGCTTTCTGGTAAACTCCCTTCACGCTATGGCCCAACCTAAATTGAGATTCCTCAGACACACAAGGAAAGAAACGCCCTAGTTTAATATCAGATTCCTTACATACGACCTCCTTATATCGTCATCCTATTCTCTAGAAGTAATAATATCTATCTTGGTATTGAGACCAAACACAGCCTTTGCTTATCTCAAATACAGTAGAGCCTAAGCTATTTAGTACTTTCAAGTCATCCTACCTGCATTGAAAGAATAATTTCCCTAAACAGTGCAAAGTCGTTACAAGGTGTATTCCTTAACTGCTTCAATTGAAATTAACGTCTAATTTTGCTCCTAAACAGCTATACTGTTAAAGAGTACAATAACGATCACACTCGTTTTCCAGTTCGTGATGAATATTCCGTTGCTTAATTAAAAATTTAAAAACTTCACTAATTAATTGGTATCTTTCTATCCTATTGAGGCTTTGTTGCAAGTTTGTGATGCCAATTTAGGTACGTAGGGGTTAGTGCGCATGGCCAGTCCTTCAAGCGACATGCGTGCTGATTACTTTCCCTTCAAGCAATAACGTGGGAAAGACAGCTGTGTTGTGCATATAGCACACACACAGGAACGAATGCTGAAGGCAAGAACATACTACAGATACAATTATCAACGGAATGTTCTGTGCATGACATGAAAATTAATTAAATACACTAAAAAATCAGTAATAAACTTTACAATGTCTCTGACGAGGAAAAGAATAAGCCCTCTTAAGCTGATGATGGGTCGAAATGGTGGTATTATTATTATTATTATTATTATTATTATTATTATTATTATTATTATTATTATTATTATTATTATTAAGTAGCACCCATAGGCAGTGCTAAAGTTTGCCGCCCCCCAATTCCGACAAATAATTTATAAGCAGCTATTATATAGGTCATTTTTAGTTTAAATTAGTTTTAAACGAAATGTTACAATTCAGAAAACAATAAATTACTTGAATCAAAATACATGCATCTAACTTGTGAATTATAAAGATTTCTTTCGCACTTATTCCACAGAGAAAGCATTGATGATGTCATAAAAGTCGACCTAACGAAACATATCAGACTCGATGCAAAGAAACATATTCAAATTTATTTACTGTTGAAACACTGTTGATTTGTGAAAGCCAGGCTGTGGTTTATTTTTAAACATTGGTTTTGTTGGTGGTATAATTATTACGAGTATTTCTTACTTCGATAGGTTTCCGAATACGTACTACAGAAACTCAGACTTGCCAGTTCTAGAATGGTGGAGCTGTACCCAATTTTAAATAAATGCTGACATTTAAACACACATACAGCCTTGATTTTGTATAAAACATTAATTAGGTCAGTAATATTATATGCTTGTCCTGCTTGGGGACATGCACCTATTACAGTTCTTAAAAAATTACAGGTTTTCCAAAACAAACTTTTAAGATTCATTACAGGACTTCCTAGAGTAACACCTGTTAGATTGATTCATAAAGAACTCGAAATTTGGACAATTCAAGAATATATTTCAAATCAAGCCTTCTGCATGTACACCAAGTCGTACAGCAGCAACAACCCATTAATTTCTACCCTGGGTAACTACAACCCTGCTTTAGATAAACACAAAAGACCTAAGAGCGTACTCCACCCTCTAGCTTGGAGCGACAACGTACGAACACTAACAACCACATGACTCGACAGACAGATATATGTCTACTAATGCACTAATAATGTTATTTCTCTGTTTCAGGGTCATTACGTTATTACATATTTTCTTGTAAATAATTTTTATGGATTTTTAATGTATTTGTATTTTAAGTCATGATTAAAAGACAACCTTCCACCTCAATATAAACAGACCCACTGAAGCCAATTGGCCTGTCGTCAGCACGAAACCTCATCCTGCTCAAGGTTTTTCCGTGGTTTCACTTGAGTAATAAGACAAATGTCGGGATGAGCCCTAAAAGAAATGGACCACGGACCACTTCTCTTCCCCCACTCTTTTCTCTTCTACTATCACAAAGAAATTGCTAATTTCTTAAATAATCCTATAATATGATAATAGGGGAAAATAAACATACTGTAAGTTCCCAAGGCTAACGGCTTCGAAGCTGGGTACCTGGTTCTAATGAAGTGCATAGGTAGCAATATAAACATGGGGGCATGAGATAGTTACTCTGCCTGCCATAATAAATTCACTTCAATTAAATTCCCCAATGTAAAAAAAAAAAAAAAAAAGGAAGTATGAAGTAAATTCAAAAATAAACTCCAACTCTTTGCGGAATAGGCTAAACCTTTCATATCGAATTATGTACCGTAGTGCACATGCTGGAAAGTGATTCAATACTGGAGTACTGTTGACGATATATACCGGTATTGGAAATGTAACTGAGAGTTGTGATTACTATTCATAGCGATAAATAATAAACATATTCAATTTAATTTTCAACAATGTATTTTTCTTTATACAAGCAGTTTCACAGCATAATAATGTGATACTGGTATTGTAATATAATTATGCAGCTGCACACTTTCCTTTTACTCTCGCCGCGACCGCGACAATGCGACTTCCGACTTCCACAAGGTGTTCAAGAACAAACTTCAGAAAATATTTACCAACAAGTGTTTCAAAAACAAATTTCACTGTAAAATGAAAATGGAAAAAAATAAAAGGAAAGAAGAAAAGGAAGAGAGTTTAGTTTCTCCCAAATTAGTACAACCTTTTGCTATCTCTCTTCCTCCTAATCGTTGTGATATTGCACAGAGGCAGAGATATAATACGAGATCTGTAACAGACAATCCAATAATATATTGAGTAGTGACATGCGACTTCGTAAGCC
Organism: Periplaneta americana; assembly: GCA_025594305.2. Lineage (NCBI taxonomy): Eukaryota > Metazoa > Arthropoda > Insecta > Blattodea > Blattidae > Periplaneta > Periplaneta americana. The sequence continues at coordinate 128,820,611 of JAJSOF020000003.1, forward strand.
AGCTGTAATGACCGGTTAGAATCATCGTCCTGACCACACATTACCCCGTACTGGTTGGACATTTTCCCTCTGCTGACGCATGTGAACGTGAGTCCAGCAGTCGACTGGTTGGCCTTAGCTCCCCATGACTTTATAAAAACAGTGAATTGCGGGAGTTATTCCGTCTATAAACTTATCATATACACGCCCCGCTTGTACAGGGACATCATTTTATTTTTACTAACATTTCTAGTATTAACCTGGCTATACCTTTGAATTAACGGTTGAGAACAGGAAACACAGTTTGCTACCCCTTTCCACGGCTGGAATTCGATGATACTGGCGTAAAATATAAACAAATCACTTTACTAGGTATAGGAGGGAAGAAAAGTAGTCCATCCATTTAAGTAAACTAAGATCGCGATTTTGAATTTGATTATTTTCATTTTACTGTATTAAAATAAGTGTTTTTACTTACGAATTGAGTTATCCATTCGGACGTATTCATTATGCAGTGTATATTATACTGTCTACAGCACATTAGTGTACAATATAGAGAATGAAGTTAAATTGAAAAATAATCATAATATGGATATTTAAACACATTTTTGAAAATGGTGGCCATTCATTTCGATACAGGCTTCAGTTCTTTTGTGCATATTATCGCACTATAGACTATGGTATCTAATTCCAATTATCAGTTTCGTCCTTCGTACTAGTAACTCATGTTGAATTACTCAGACATGATATCTACTGTCACGGACAGTTAATTACTTCACAAGGCCCTTTCATTTAAGTTATTCTGAACAGTAGACGTAGACGTCCAATTCCTAACACGAATTAATGTTTTCAGAAAAGAGCTAAGACAGCCCAGTCGTTAACCTTTACAGAGAGGCGAGCAGAAGTGGGTGGGGGAAACCGGGATGTGACGCAAGCAAACGATACCCGTGCGAAAATATGATTCAATATTGAAAACTCTTTCGTCACTGGAAAACACGAACATATTTCTGGAACGTACTATACTCACTAAAGTACTGGGCGTAGGACGGTTGGAAATTTACTAGTAGAGGGGTGGGAGTGAAGTACAATAAAAAAACTCAGGTACAATAAAAATTGAAGTAAAAATAAAATGATGTCCCTGTATATATTATGATAAGTTTATAGACGAAATAACTCCCGCAATTCTTTGTTTTTATATTTATCTAACTTATCGGAAAACATGTCATTAAAATTTCCCCATGAAATGTAATGTCACTAATTGTTTTTGTAACAACTGTTAGAACATTTTCTCACTCCCTTGACTACAAACACGGGGATGTTTTTAAGGTCATTCGCATATTACTTCGTTGATACTGCTGTCCTGGACACAATCGAAACTCTAAGACCATTCATAACAAAATTAAGTTTTGCTTAAGAAGGCACAGCTGATGAGAGCTGTTGATAACAATCAGTAGAATGTGTTGCAAACTGAAGAGTGATTAGAGGAAGTAGAAAACGTGTGTTGTGTTGCAACGGCACTGGAAGTACAATTAGCGCCGCTCTTGCTCAAGGATTGCCTACGCTCCCGGCACTCCAGTATTACCGATCTTACAAGCGAACTAATACTAGAGTCTCACCATGTGGGGAAAGTACGCGCAATTGCAACAATATGCAATTATGCGGTGCAAGATGCAAATCGCTTCGTCAGCAATTGCGTACCGTGAATAATCGGTCAAGTGCTCCGAACTGGGAGAAGCAAGACTGGTTTACACTATTGGGGATGCCAAGTAATCAAGGTCAGGTTTAGAATTCAAGCAAAGCACGTGCTGAAAAGATCAAATTATACTTTTAATTGCTAGAAAATAGCATTCGGTCACTCTCACAGCTTAGGCCTATTCAATTTCTAAACTGGAGAAACACGTAAGGTGAAATTTATTACTATTATGATCGGACAATAGGTCGAGAAGAATATGTTTGGCATAGGATTTTTCACATCTTCTCTACTAAACATTTTCGCATTAAGAAAGTTTTTGTTTAATGATTTTTGCTAGGCTTTATAATTAGACTGATATAATGTAAATTTCCCTAAAAAAGTTCCCCTTATTAAGCAATTTCTTAGTTTATTCCAGTTGCTAAATTTTATAATTCTACTGATATAATTATAATATTTATAAATTTATTCATTTCACAAGTTTAAAATGTCTTTGACATCTTCAGGTACCCATTTCAAGAACATATAACCACTCGTCACTCATCTATATTCTCCCAAACTTTCTCCTATAAACCTCTCTCACTCAATGTTCTAACTATTCCCTCTGTCCAGATTAAGTTCGGTCTTCCTCTCTTTCTTCTTCCAGTCGGAATCTTTTCATAAATCTTTTTCGGCAATCTGTCTTCCGTCATCCTTTTTATATGGCCAAAACATCTTAACTGTGCTGTTTTAATGTCTTTTACAACAAATCCTTTCAGCTTCATTTTTTCCCTTTTCATGTTGTTCCTGATTTTTTCTCTCCTCGAAATCCTTGCAGATCGTCGCCAGATACCCATTTCAGTCGAATGTAATTTATGTATTGTTCTTGATTTGAAATGCCATGTCTCTGATCGATATATGACTGCTTTTTACAATTGAATTATAAATGTTTGTTTTTGTTTTTATTGTAATATCTCGGTCCCATAAAATGCTGTTTAGCCTTGATATTGCTATCCTTTCTTTGTTTATTCTTCCATTTATGTCCTCTTCATTGTTGGCATTTTTCGTGATTTTTACTCCGAAGTACAGTATGTGTAGTCTTAACAATAGCTTATGGTTCCTTTTCCATCTTCTAATATTAAGTCTTTTGAATCTGTCCCAATTGCAATGTAATTTGTTTTCTTCAGATTAATGTTTAAACCCCATTTTTCATATTCCTCTATCAATTTCCGTGCCATGTATTCCATATCTTCATAATCTTCTGCAACTAATAACTGATCATCTGCAAATAGTAGTGAATAAATTATATCCTTTGTTAGTAATACTCCCATTTCTTAGCATTTCTTTTTCCAGACGGTTAAAGCATACGGTATTGTATATATATTTTGAATAAATTTTCCAGAAAAATTCCCCACATTAATTATATTTTAGTTTATTGATATTGTTAGACACGCTTTATAATAAACTCTTATACAGTAACTATACTTATGTTTTTCTAAAAAAATTTCTTTCATTAACAAATGTTTTGACTTACTGGTTATACTAAGTTTTAGAACATACAAATACTTTCAGTACAATGTAGAACATCGCACTTTGCTATTTGTAGGTTGGATCCGAGATGTTCGGATAAAGCAAGGGCATAACTAGGTCTACAATATATTACTGCTGAAAAAAATAGGGGCCCACTTTGAAAATCGTGAAAATGTAAAGACTGAAGAAATAACGACAATTAGAAAGAAATGGTCCCGTAATAGTTTTGAGCACTGTACTATCACGACGATATACAGAAATCAGGAATTTTATAACACAGTGTTCAATCCATGTCCATCTACATTTATCTGCCAATCTATGTATCTATTGTATTTACAAAGGGGTTAATAGCGATCGAGGCTACCAGAGTGCAACGTTTTACCACAGTGTAGTATATACAGTCACAAAGCTTGAGTTGTGAAGGTTCTAGGAACAATAGACTGTGCCGGTACTATTTCGCATTGTTTGTAATGAGGCGATATTAGCGATCCCAGTGGTTAGCAACTATCTATGGATACATATTTACTACATATTGAGCTTCGTGACTGTGTATACTAGACCAGGGATGGGCAGCAAGAGCGGATTCTACTCTCTCACAAGGAGCCATATTATTTCTCTTCATCTCCTTTCTTCCTCGCCGAACATCGCGCAGCGTTGATTTCGTGACTGATGAATATTAAGCGTCCCCGTTTAGAGTCTGGATGCGCTCCCGATGCCCAGCCCTGTACTAGACTGTGGTTTTTCTGTGAGAGTTCAGGCGTAACCGCGGAGTGTAATAGACACAGAGAGGCGCAGAGTCACGTCAATCAATTTAATTTAGAGTTAGTGAGTTGACGTATTACTCAGATCTGTGTTAAAAATTAATATATTTGTGCGTTACGTTGTGTTCTTTGTCAGTTACATAATTATAGTCTAGAACAAAATAGTACATTATGCAACGAGCCTATAATGAAGGTAATTAAGAAGCGAGTATGGATATTTATGAAACGAGCGCAAGCGAGTTTCATAATTTTCATACGAGCTTCTTAATTACCATTATAGGTGAGTTTCATACGACTTTTTATGCTCGACCATATTTCTAACTTGATATTATTAATTTTCTTTGTATCTGACCTTGACCAATGTCCCGTATGTTGTGAGATGTGCGCAGACGCGAAAGTATTGATTTTTTCCGAGGAACAGATGTTCACATTGACCTTGCTAGGCCATAAGAACCTACAGAGATAACATTGAAATTAAATTAGACATTGAAAAACGAGATGACAAATTGAATTTATTTGAATATTATTTACAATTAACGCTAATTATTATAGTAACAGAACAAAACCTTCTGCGACAGTATTGGATTTCCAGCCTCCGTGACTTTTCGCTAATTCTCTTTCGATTGCATATCCGAGAATAATCGATACTTGCGGTTTTATAACGGTAGAAAGCTGACCTGTCATTGGCTGAACAGTTGTAACCTGAGTCGTCATTGGCTGAAAGACCTGACCTTTAATGAGTAGGTGTACTTTAATGACATGCATTAAAGATCTGCTACCAGGTGTATAATTACTACATTTCGCCATGGTCGAGCATAAACTTTAATTTAAAATACAGAGTTTATAAGATTAACCCTGACACAATAGGGGAACTAAAAGAAAATATCAATCAATAAATTGCTTCAACCACACCTAGGAAAGGAACTTAACGGGAATTTTCTACGCATGTGTGTAGAATGTGTCGCTGCTGAGGAACTTCATTCTCAAACATTTTTGTAAGACAGATTTGTGTTCATTATTATCAGTTTTAAATAGTATTAAGCAAAAGAGGTTACACTATGAGCTCTTATTAGAGGTGATGCTGACTTACTTTTCCCTGTTGAAATACGGCGCTGGCACGGAACGTTATCTCACGCCCCCTAACGGTATTAACGCTCCGTTTTCTTCTTCTTCTTCTTTTTCGTCTTCTTCTTCGCTATAACGTTTAAGTTTACGCTTTATAGCATCAGTATTTACACCATTTGTTCCTAGAATGTCACAAGTCTCATCTTCTAGTTGATGTGCAGTAGGGTAAATGTTCATTTCTCAAATTTTATTAGAATTTTGTCTCAAAGCAGGGGTTCTTAACTTTTTCTAACTAAGATCCAAACTCAACTAGACGACCCATATTCTGAAGTTAAACAAAGCTAATATAATAATATTGTACCGTATAAATAAGTTTAAAAAGTAATCATTAGGCTATATATAGAGAACCATTATTGCATTTTCATTATTGTTCGTAAAAACATAGTTCTGAATAAATTTATAATCTTACATTAACTTATTTTATTTTTGCTTGAAAGTTCCTGCGATCCATAGGTTAAGAATCCTAAAAAGTGTGAGTGAGAGAGTTTAGTCCTTTAAATATGCAGAAATTTGATCCGAACAAATGTAACTTTTAAAATTCCTTTTCAGAACGAAAAGTTACATTTGTTCACATCAAATTTATGATATTTAAAGTACAATCATTTATCATAATACATTTTTCTCTTACGAGCAGTCAGAGCATATTGGGAATTCAATCGGTAGCTTTTCCAAAACACTTTATAAAATGTTTCATATAAAACAATTTTTATCTCTGTAAGGAAGTAAAAACGAGCAAAATTGTATTTAACTTTTTGTTTGAAATATCTCAAAGAATAACTCCCTGAAACTAATGACATTACTTAAGATTCACTGTGTAACTTATATAGATTAATATTATGTACACATTATTTTTTTAGAAAATCTTGGTTCACTCAGTATTGTTACGAATACTGAAAGAACGTGCATCAGATCCCGTAAGGTAATAATATTTTCTCATCATTATTTCTGTAATGTTTATGAGATCCTTCGCCCTTCTTTCAAATGAACAGTGGGAGTAAAAAGCGCCTGTAGCGTGATACCGAACCTAGTGCCGCGACAAGGACAGAACTTTTCTTCATTAAAGAGAAAGATCATTAGAATCATTACATTCCCGTGGGAAGTATAAACTAAAACTTAAATATTACTAGATGTAGGGTTTTCTATCATGCTACAAAATGGCTTTTAGATAATAAAAAAAAGCATGACAGGATGGTATTCCTAGCGATACAGACCATCTCTAGGAGCAATCTACCCTGCCCGTGGCGTTCTTCCCTTTTGTAGCTATTTTAACGTAACACAATGAAGTAAGTGGGGTAAATACACAATTAGGTACTAAAAACAGAACAGTATCTGTGCAGTGAGAAACCTCGCTTTGGTTCACAAATGAGAGTGTCTATAGTGTAATCCTGCCTTAATAAATTCCAGTGTTGTCTGACAAGATATTGGTTTCACTGAAAAGTGAAACTTTAAATTACCGACATTAAAGAGCATGCCTTACGCGATGATAGGCTTCATTTTTAAAGCATTATACTGTGAAAATATTGTAGAAATGAAATGATCCTTAATATGAAAGCTGTCAACGTTCTCCAATGTAAAGCCTTTCAAAGTAAACTTCCCGCATTACAGACTTCTTTAACGTCTTGTTAAATCATAGACTTCTCTTACATTAACATCCGTCCTCATAATCATACCAACAATATTATAAATGCGACAAACTAAACCTGTTTGCTTCTTCATCAGGAATCAATGTTCTTAAATGTCCGCTTTAATATTGTTCAAGAAAAATTAAACCCATTACACTCGGGAACAACATTTCTGTTCCATTGTTACCAACACTTGTTCTTTACTAATTTGGGTGTGCTGATTTCAGATCTGAAGCTTGTTTTTCTCTGTAAGGTATAGTTCTTTTGCAATTCAACATTTTAATTTGTCACTTAATATTAGCTTTTAAAAATTCAATTTACAGTAATATTTTTAAAGTTGGATGCCTACTGGGATACTACTTTGGCGGATTCTTCATATATTCACAAAAACATGTAGATCAGGGGTGTCAAGGTCAGAAGCACGTACTCGATTCTCCGTGCTATAAAGCACTGAGTGGTTGCAATGAATCTATTCTGCAGGCAGTAGCGGTGATCAAGGAGGGGGTGAGCAAAATTAACTCTATTGCTCTACCACTGCGTGGTGAATTAAACTGCTTTTAAGCAATTCATAATGTATTACATTCATACAAGACAACAAGAAACCAAAGCATGTTTTGCAGCTTGTACCTCTCTAACAAATGCAATTAATTATAAATACTAGAATTTAATAATAAACATAGACTCTTTTTAACTTATACAGTTTCAGATAAGAAGGATATAATTAATTGTTATATATTTATTGAATAATGCAATAGCACATAAACGCTGCGTTTCTGTTTTAAACTAATAAAAAAAGGAAAAGAAAGCACAGGACATTCTGCATTTTAAAATGTGCGAATGTTCATCCAAAATTAAGAGAATCTTGCCAGGGATTCTTTCAGTAAAATTTTCCTTCAGTCGTTTCATAAATAATTGTGATGGAACATAGGACGATTTTGATTCATATGGTAAAATGAAATAATAGGCCTACAGCAAATAATAAACATACGTATATTCTCTTTAACTTAAGCAGTTTTAGATAATGAGACCTGTCTAATTAATTGCTATGTAACTATTATATAATCATGTTTTTATTCAATTAAAATTACACTTCTAGAAACAAATCTAAATTTCTGAATTCTCGCCTAATTGAGAAGTGCATTTTTTGCTTTTTGCCGACACTAGCCTTCTTAGGTCGGATGCATATTATCATTTGATAATCCTGATCTTAGTCTCGGTTTTTTAGGTTTAAAAGTACTGCCAAATATAGAAATAAATTGCGCCGCAAACCTTTGTACCCCTGAATATAGTATATCAGGATTTAAAGCTTTTGTAAAATGTGAGTAGGAGTAAACATTTCAAGCTCTTCCCTTGAAAATAACAAGTAAGTTATGTCTATATATAGAAGGTAGGTAAGGCAAGAAAATTCAGATTCTATTCAGGAAAAAAATTGCGCTTGTAGCTCTTGCGTTTGTGAATTTGCTCACAGCAATCTCGTTTGATACTCCAGCAACGGTGTGCCATCATATTCTTGTTCCATCGCCCTTGATAACGTTCTTCCATCGTGTTCAAGTCTTAATGGAAGCGCTGTTCCTGTTTATCACTAACAGCCCCAATTCTCAGGGAATTGATCAGGGTGACTATTCAATTAACGAATCTTTACAGTGCTGTTGCACACACGATCGCGGAAAGCCAACAACGTTCTTTCAAATACAACCTCGTAGTTATCAGCCTTAGTTTTTGATCCTAAGAAAGTTTTCTTTTTTATAACTGCCCATGTCCTTGTTATTCATCTTTTGATAATTTCTTTGTCACACACAAAGACACGAATTTAAAGTCCATAGAACACATTTACATGAAGATCAGAAGCTATATGTTGGAAACAATCTCCATCAATATCCAAAGCCTTGAATTACTTCATTAAGTCAATGTTGGTGTGGAGTGAGGGAAATATGACCCTGTCTCGACTGATAATTTGTTCATTCGCAGTGTTTGGCATCTCTGCTTCCAGTGTTTCATGGATGAAATTCTACAACCATTTCATGCACGTTATCACAAGCCTCGTGTCCTTTCTCGCCATGTTCACTTCTTTCATCTTCGCAAGAGGCAAAAGCATTAAAAACTGGAACCAGGAGTTCATCAGAGTGCGGATAGTTCGCATTGCTGAGGGAATATTGGGATAGAAGTTCGCATACGGGTTTTTCTTGTCGATACCCTTCGTATTAACCAAGAAAAAATAGCAGACACTTGTGCGTTCTTTGGGTCTCGCCAAACCATGGGAATCACAAAAGGCATATCCTTTTGTTCTCATTTTGTCCAGTCACGAAGAATTCATCACAATGACACAATATGCGGAGCCCATTTCTTGGTCGCCAAATGAAACTTCGAAATTGGTTTTATAGGCACGTTTCACAAGCGATGTTATGTTGTGCAGATGACGAGGAAGTGTGTAGCAGCCACATAGGCCTACATAACAGAAGGCATCATAACTATTTACAAATTTATATCTACTTGAAAAAGGTATGATCTCATTTTTAAAACAGAAAAATATGCGTTTTGTTAATCAGACAAGTTTTTAAATTAAAAACTGAAAAGATAAAGAAAAGTGATGTTTGTAAAAGATAATTACTGTTTGGTTAGCTTAGATTTAAGCGTAGTTGTCCTCCTATCCCCTGTATAAATACCAATGGGCGTCCTTTTTTGCAAAATAATGAGGTTTCAAATTGCATGATACCTGTAGTATGTACAGGAAAACCTATTTCAGACTTAAAATCAGCGATGCAAAATACGTAGAAACAGATGAAAAATCTCATGCAACACTATGAAAAAAGTTTGTTCCCGAGTGTTATTTGTTTATAGAGAATAATGACATCTTCACACTTCCAAACACCAACCACTCGTATCTGTTGAGCAATCGCTTCACTACGAGTTCCCATTTTTCTAACACCTCACTCATTCCTGGTAGAAAAATATTTATTAATTACCTCATTTTCCCCTTTTTTAGAGGAATAAATTCTGGTCGGTCTTGGCCCTTCATGGGCTGTAGCGCTATGGATTTACTTTTAAATTTCACTATTTATAAACCCCTTTACATCACTTTTGCCAAATTGATTCCTTCTTATGACATCCATAATGCTCAGCTTGTTTCTTGTATACAAATTTACACGTTCTGTCGTTTCAGACAACGTATCCTATTTTTGTATTTATTCCGACCTCCTGAGGAAACATTAAAATTTCTTCAATATGTGAAACATTAAGCTGTGCTAGAACGATTGGGTGAAAAAAAAGAATAATGTTGAAACTGATGAAGAAGAGAACAAGAAATTGGCTGGGTCACTGGCTACGAAGAAACTGCTTAGTGAAGAATGCACTGGAAGGAATAGTGAACGGGTAAAAAGTTCGGGACAGAAGAGGATATCAGACGACCGGAGACGAAGAATAAGACGGAAAAGTTGGGAGCTTGGAGAATGCTGGGCTTGCAGTGAAGGCCATTCGACAGAAAAGAAAGAAAGAATGAATGGTGTATGTGAAAAACCCGTACTCAGAGAAATTTACTCTGTAGAGCTACAAAATTCCAAATTTGTAGTTCCGAGTTTTCAGTCACGTTCTTATTCCATAAAGCGGAGTCTTGGCAAATTTTATTTCAGTTTAGACTTTCTTACACTCAATTTCTTCATCGTTTATATATTTTGATCTATTATTGTTTGTAGGTAATTGCATTTAATTACTATTTTTATATGTTCTTTGTCAACCATTGAACACGAGTGTTTTATCATAGCCTATAGGTTACATAAGTGAACAGTACGTTCTTTTGAAACTTCATTAATTGTGGATATTGTATTTCCTGCCAACTCCTCTTATAATTTAATTAACAAACTTTATAGCCTCAAGCTCCTCTCCAATTACATCTTGAAAATACTATAATTACTCTATAGAACCCACAAACCACAACACTTCTCCAGCCAGATCGGAGTAATCACATAATTTTTCCTCCGAACTGCGGATAATAAACTTTCGTCATTCACTCAAACGATTCCTTCTACGATGGACGCGCAGTAATAAAATTGTAGACGCTTTACCGGTGGAGCGTTGTCCTTTGTGCACCATGGAATGTGACCTACTGTTCACCAGAATGTTACGTTGATTAATGGACCAATGGAGCAATGGTGAAACGGGAAACGGAAGTACCTGTCTTTCACTACAAATTTCACTTGAATCTATTGGGACTGGAACTCGGATCACCAATGTGGTAAGCTTAGTCGTTAAACTAACGGTACGCCAGCATATAACATTTAAGCTTCTCTTATTCACCTTTTCCGGACTGAACACTTGGCAATTTAATAGAAGAACTAAACTAATTACCTAATCCACAAAGATAGCTATGTCCGTTTTTCTCTACGTGTGTAAAACAGTAAAAAATGACGAAAGATGTACGCAAAATATTTGCAAAAAATATCTTTGCAATGTTATCGAAAGTCGATGACTACGAATAGCTATGGGAAATCATGCAGAAAGAAGCTCACATACTGTATAGTAAAAGAAAGTAAATAGCATTGTATCGACACAACATTACGCAAGGCAGAAAAGATGTGACCAGAACAACACTGAACTGGAATTTCCAAGGTTGAGGACACAAGAATATATACCACGAAATATCATGTTGAAGGACTGTTGAGAAAGAAGCAAGGAAACAACCAAACAGCTAGATGTCAAGGCACTTACAAGGATTCGGATGCAATGGAGAGATTTCTATACTTTTTTCCTTAATACAATAGCAGAAAAAAAACTAAAGTTACTGACCTTCCAGTCTTCTCTTGTATTTATAGTCGTGCCCGTACTGCAGCCTACGTGTGGTCTACTGAGATAAGAGATTTCCACGTAAAATAAACCTCATGCGATCAACAGTTAACGGAACAGTACTTAATGGAATCTGCGCATTCTCGTACAGTTAATAAAAGTAAATAAAGAATAAGAAGAAGGGTAGAAGCTGAATGTTGTCAGCCAATAGCATATGTAATACTAATGGTATATCATCTCAACCAAAGACCAAAGGGAATGAAACATGAATATAAAAAAAGAGGAAAGAAAAATGTATAATAAATGTAGGTAGATATCTGAGAACTATGTACAGTAGTGGCGCAAAAACCGGACCGACCCTTGTAGCTGATTTCAGAGCCTTGTTCACTCCAGAGCACGACAGACTGGTAACTAAGACTTTCGTGGTTCGAATCCTGCCTGGGAAGGAAACTTTTTTTTTTCCAATACTTTTCGATTGCTGGTAAAATTCGTGCTCAGAGAATAAGTTAATTAAGTAGTAAAATATCGCTGCAATTGAAAACTATTGGGACTGAATTTGAAAAAGGAACAAAAGAAAGTTTCCTTCCCAGGCAGGATTCGAACCAGGATTAGTTACCAGTCTATCGTGCTCTAGAGTGAACAAGGCTCTGAAATCAGCTACAAGGGTCGGTCCGGGTTTTTTGGCACTACTGTAGTTCACAGAGTACATAAAAACATACAAGAAAATCAAGTAGCGACCATGTGCCAAGCTGGCCACATGAATAAAATTTCCAGGGCCTACGAACGACGAAGTATAATCGGGAAAGAACACGTAAAAGGCCCAAATTCCTGATGAAAAAGGAGAAAAACTTTACTTCTGATGACAAAAGTTCTTACACTTTTCTGTCAAGATTCAAGTGCATTTGGACAAGTTACACAATAAATGAAGACTAGACATAAAAAGGTCGTTAAGTTCCAAAGAGAATAACCCTGAGAACAGTTTCCTTGTGCAAGTAGTAATGTAATATACATTTTGCATATCTAGGTTCTAAAAAAAAAGTTACAATGGAAGATATTCTCTTTCCTTACTAGATTCAGCCAGGGACACAGACTCGTTTTTGGAAAACCTAATTTTCAAAGATATTAGCACTTATAGCCTTTTCTATATACAGTCATAAAATGTCCATTACATATACTCAAACCTCATTATTACGGTATTACAGAATGGGATTGTGCTTTCAGTACCTCCCTCATGTCAATAACACAGCTACAGAAAAGAATAATAAAAATATGTCTTAATAAGCCTCTTGATTATTCCCAGAACTGCTGTATTCTGAATTTATGAAGTATTTGATATCGTCAAATTTATAACAATATCTTACTGGATTTCGTAAACAAAAACTGAAATGTATTTAATTTGTATCACATAAATATAAAACTATAAGATCAGACAACATATCTTCGGCTTACAAGCAAAACACATTAAATCAAAATTATTACGTATGAGAAAAAGGCGTTTTGAAAACTCTTAACAAAACTAAGGCCTCAAAATATTATTTTTAGTAAGTTGTTTCTCTTTATGTATATTTAATTTTCCAACTAAGTTTATACACATAAGTACATGATGTACTGTACATTATATACACCTTTTCTCAGAAGTAATATTTTAACAAGGTCCGCTGAGTTAGCTCTGTGGTAGCGCGTCTGCCTCCAGACTAGCCGGTCCACGTTCGATTCCCGGCGGGATCAAAAGTCTTCATATAAAATTTCTACCTCGGGACTAGGAGAGATGGCGGTATACAACTCCTAATCACTAGACTGTGCACAATATGTCTGAGTTAAATGCCAAATCTCTCCACAGTGCATATGAAGAGAAGACATATATATCACTGTTGATAGTGATTTGTCCGTCGGAAGGGGACGTTAAGCTGGCGGCCCCCTTGGTGCTATTCGACAGGAGTAGGCTACGTGCCAGCACCGAGTTTCCCATTCTCCCTTCCTCATCTTCATTATCCTCACTCATTCCCTACACTACACTTACACGAACACTTACACATACACTCATCCTAGCACACGACATAACTCTCCACAGATACACATCATTCATAGTGTGGCCCGTTGAAGTGTTGTGCAATTTTAAAATGGGTCACAGTCACAGTCCTGCCATCTATCTGCAATATGCGGAACCCGAATCACCCAAGTGAAGTGGGTAGACATACATACATACATACATACATACATACATACATACATACATACATTACATTACATTACATACACACACATAGGCCTGAGTAGCGTAGTCGGTATAGCGCTGGCCTTCTGTGCTCGAGGTTTTGGATTCGATTCCGGCCCAGGTCAACGACATTTAAGTGTGTTTAAATGCGACATGCTCATGTCAGTAGATTTGCATACACATACATACATACATACATACATACATACATACATACATACATACATACACACACACACACACACATACATACATACATACATACATACATACATACATACATACATACATACATACATACATACATACATACATACATACATACATACATACATTACACACACATACATTTTGACATGTTTTGCTTGTGAACAGACTATATGCTTGACCGAACCTAAATGTACATCAACTATAGCTTATAATCACAATTACAACTTCGGTCCAAGATTTTATAACAAGGTAACAGCTAAATTCCCAAACATTCAATTTGCTAATGCGCCTTATCTTAAAAAATAAATTTAAAAATTATTTTTAGGGAAAAAATATAAAGTTTAAATTATTGTAAGAATATAAAGCTTAAATTATTGTAATATCTGTGGTTTTCTTTTTATTCTTTTTTTTTACTTTTTATTCTGCTGATTAATAAAATATTTATTTTAAAATTTTGTGGAATGCCTCCTGAGCTTGAGTAATTATGTATACTCTATCTGGGGATGCTAGAGAGATTTTTATACAAAAAAACCAATATGCTCTTTGTTGTAGCCATAAATTTATTATTATTATTATTATTATTATTATTATTATTATTATTATTATTATTATTATTATTATTATTATTTGCAATATTTTGAGAGAGTCTAATATGAATAATGTCTTATCCTCACAAGAAGTAAACAAAAAAATCTGAGTCTACGAAAATGATGGCGATAGAAGAAATTCATGTTATCCCAAGTACTAGTAACAAGTCATTCTCGCTGATCTTCCGATTAACATATTGTTTAATGAAAAATCCGTCAACAACTTATCAATCATAAAAGTTTTATTGTACTTTAGGTTCGGACAAACGATTAACATGCTACCCGTTGGGTCCAAGCTCGCGAGTTTAAATCCGGTAGAGGGTTATGGCTTTCAGAGAGCGATAATATAGACTACTGTATTTAACATGCTTTCTCCGGAAGGGAAGTGAAGCTCAGAACTCCGTGTCGGAAAAGAACGATGCCCATGATAAAATGTCTCGAGACAAAATTCGTCGGTCATTTCTCACCCAGCGTGAATAATTACAGCGCTGAACAGAATTTACAATTGAAAGCGGCGTTAAATAAAATCCTACGACTATCGAAATTCGATACAGATTATGGATTACAATAACGACGATAAAACGATGATGATGGTAATATTATGGCGCTAATTATAGTGATTTATTTCTATTCTTTGAAGCTATATAGTCCTCCGTATATGACGCCACGGTACGTACAGAAACGTTGTCCCCCACGGAGCGACTCTCATACGCGCCGAACCTCAAGGACGTTTGTCTCGTTTTTCATGCGTGTAGTTCACCTCAGTCTGTTGTGACCTACTGTAGGGATTAATCATTTGTGCATATTTTTTTTCTCACTGTTTTAACATCTTTGGTCATATCGCGAGTTAATGTTTTTTGGTGAAATCCGAAGGCCTGTATACTATTGTTGAGGCTGGTTCTATTGTTGTGAACTAGATGGCGACTCTGTATGTATATATATATATATATATATATATATATATATATATATTGCTGATTTGTTATGAATATGATTTCGTTGATGAATGAGGCCGGTGATATTCAGGGATGTTGTGGCCCGAATATCCTGGCATTTGCCTTACGGTTGAGAGAAAACCCTGAAAAACCTCAACCAAGAAATTCAACCCGACCGTGAATCGTATCCAGGCCCTCTGCGTAAGAGACCAGCATGCTGACCCCTACACCACAGAGGTGGTCTCGTGCATATTGTAGAGCAAGCAATTGTTTTTTTTTTCTAATTCTTTAGAACAATGAAGGGATTACTCATTCATGTGTGGTATAGTGCAAGCTAATGCGTTTTTTTATTGTTTGAAATTGGTGTATGTACAATATATTGCAGAGAATTTTTGTAGTTTTAAATTATGTGTTAGAAAATATCCGACAATTTCAAACATTTCGTAAGAAAAGATTAATCTAGTATGTCTGAACAATCTTCGGAATTGCCAAAACTGTATTCATTTTTAAGTTGTTTATAAACATTTTCCTCTGTAAAAAGGTTTCAGAAACTAAAGTTACTGCTGTAGAAACGGCGGCCAATTTCACGGTAACTATGTGAGGAGTTTAACAGAAAATACGGCTGTGTTTACAGTGTGAGGAAAGAGTCACAATTATATTACTGTATATAGAATTCCCTGTACTTAATATAAGCCTCCTTCAGGATTACGAAATGCTAAGATGATAACGGAACAATAGTGGGACGAAAATAATAGAAGACAACCTGACCAACAGCATTAGTTTGCCATAACTCTTACACGATATATTGCTAACAGAAGCTTGATCGTTTTTGTCGAAAAGTCTTCAGCAAACTAATCTAGAGGGAAAGAACGATGACGATGACTATAAAGCAACAATGACGGAAACGACGATGACGATGGCGATGATGATGGTGACTTTCAATGATCACAATAATAATGTTGACGAAAACGAAGAAAAGAAAGTGAAGATGATAATGCTAGTAATAGTAGTAATTTTTCGTTTTGTCAACCACATAACCTTTTTTCGAAATTATGAGATTATATAGCGATGGTGAAGCAATTGTGAAATGAAAATGACAACAAAAATCAAAATATTCGAAGAAAACTTCCTAACAATCCTTTTCTCCACCACAAATCTCAATCTCAAATTAGACTATATACCTTGAACAGAAACTCTGCTGATTTTTTGAGAAGCCTTAATCGAATTAATCTAAAAGAGATGTTGACGTAATTATATATGATGATGGTGATTACGATGGTGTGACATTGATGGTAGTGGTGATAGCGGTGATAGTGATGATAATGGAGAGAAATATGTCCTGAGCATTTGTATCAACAGTTTCCATTGCATTGCCCGTAAGGACTTTAATGTAATCATATTAAGGAAGGGAAAGTTATAGTGCAGTATAACAAGTGCAGTTGATTAAGCTTTGTTTAACACTGAATGGAAAGTGTGGATGTTTCCCATAATCCGATAAAATAAGAGTACTAATACTTAGCAATTTCCCACAGAACTTTCACATTGTCGCTACAAGGTTGCTCGGTGTTGCCCATCTCACATTGCCATGGTCGACGTAGCCATTTAATAGAACAAAGCACCACAGGGGCTGTCGGTTCGTGACTCGCCGAGCGTTGGGAGGCCTTTGTGTGATGATCTTGTTTGAAATGAGTCGTATCTGCTGAGATACGTTACAACACTGGATTCCTCAGTTATTTTTATTGCCACCCATTTCACCGCTCACACGCTGTGGGAAAGTTGATTGAAGATGTTGCAAAGCTCAAGAGCAAAACCATTTTAAATGTCAGTTTCTCTTAAGGTAAATTTTAACTCCGATAATATTCCTCACACGATTTTTAAATCTATAGCCATTTATATCCCCTCTCAGACGTTTCGTAGACTCGCTCAATAGCAACACGATAACAAAATAATTGCTATTACAACTAACACAAGTACCTATTTTAATTGTGTATGGTTTTATTCCCAAGGTTTGAGGGAAGAAAAGTTTTAACACTTTTAGGTCATGGAAACACGTCGTCTTTAAAGGCAACAACGTACCATAGTTTGAGGGATTGTACCAACTTTCTCTAATCACACATTACTACTACTAATAAGTATTATTATATAATGTAATATTATATTATATTATATTATATTATATTATATTATATTATATTATATTATATTATATTATATTATATTATTATTATTATTATTATTATTATTATTATTATTATTATTATTATTATTATCCTGATAGATATATAATTGAGATTAACAGGTCATAAGCATGTTAGAATTTTGGACAAAATTTAATAAAATGTTAGTTACAAATGTAACAATCCCGAAACATACCAATTTTCAAACCTCATGTAACCAGCATCTCCAAAGATGCTGACTTTGCAATTTAAATTTCATATAATACGAATATTTATTTTTAGTCAATGACTTTACTATTAATATATATATAGGTGCAAGTCCTTACATTACATGATTCAATATTGTATGAACGTTTTCGTCGGTTTCATATAAACATCATCAGATACAACATTCTATATAGCAATATCATCACTAAGAGGTACATATGTCTCTACAAACCAAAATACAATATATATTAATAAGCATACAATATGATAAAAACATGATAAAACCAACATCATTAGGATATAAATGTGTCTTCCTTGTGTGACTACATCCTACTATCAAATGATTAAAAGCACACATGTGATTACAATACTTATACAAATATGTTTGCAGGTCTTCACTGATAAAATAATTAAAAAAATGAAATCTGTATACTATATTGTGTGAAGAGATGCATTACAGTCTCTGAACTATATTAACTGATTTTTTCGTGCCCGTATTCTTGTTTTATCATTACAGCACGTCTTTTCACCTTCTAAATGTATGTACGTCATAATATATAGACTGAGGTTGTCCCTTGAGTCTAATTATTCAAAGTTGTTATGGATATCATTTGTATCCGACGATATATTTCGACGAACACATTCATACAATATTAAATCATGTAATGTAAGGACTTGCACCTTATATATATTAATAGTAAAGTCATTGACTCCCGTGTGGAGTTGCTGATCTCCCATCGGGCGCCTCCCCAGGTGGCAGATAGGGGAATGCTCACCAGATATGGTGGGTACTGGGGAAAAAAAATACCCAGGGTGGACCAAAATCAGCACTGCTGCCTTACAGTTAGTAGTTGGCTCTACAAAGGCTAGGGGAAGAAAACCCTGATGACAAACTACCTGGCCCTCCAGGTTGGGGGTTGATCACAGGGCCGACTACCCTATATCGGAAAACAAAAAATGTTGAGAATCCTCATGAAAGTAGAAGCCGGATGGATAAATGGGAACGACCTATGGATAGAAATGGACTGATGCAAATGGCAACATGGAATGTAAGAAGTTTACTCCAGCCAGAAGCAAGTAGAGCTCTGGAACAAGTATTAGTTAAATACAAAGTGGATATACTTGCGCTTCAAGAAATAAGGTGGAGAACTATGGAAGTGGTTAAATTAAAGAAATATACACTATTTAATAGTGGTAGTAAGGAAAATAGGAGAGGCACAGGTTTTATAGTCAGAAATAGAATAAAAAGCTCTGTAATGGGTTATAGACCGGTTAACGACAGGATATGTTTGCTGAGAATGAAAGGCAAATTCTTCAATATATTAGTGTACATGCCCCAATTGAAGATGCTACTGAAGAAGGAAAAGACACTTTCTATGGGGAACTTGAAAGAACCTATGATCAGATACAAAACATGGCGTGAAAATGGTGCTGGGAGACTTCAATGCGAAGATTGGTAAAGAGAACTCACTACGATCAGTAATAGGAAAATATAGTAAACATAACATGACAACAGAAAATGGGATGAGATTGGTAGATTTTGCAGCCGCAAGAAGTATGGTAATAAGTAGCACTTGCTCTGTTCATAGAGAAATACATAAGGAAACTTGGATATCCCCAGACGGAAATACTAGAAATCAGATCGACCACATAATTACGCGACGCAACGGACATAATTGATGTTAGGAGCTACAGAGGAGCACAGTGCAGATCCAATCATTTTTAGTAAGAGTAGCTTACCAACAGAAGTTAATGTCAAGAACAAATCACATAAAGGATACAATTAATCCATATAACATGGGAAAGTTAGAGGAAGAAGGAATTAAGGATAAGATTAGTAAGAAAATAACTGATAAGATAAAAGAAAAGAGTGGAAATGATATTGAAGAAAAATGGATGAATTTGAAAGACTCATTGCAATCTGTTGCAGAAGAGATCTTAGGTTGGAAACAGATGGAAGCAAAAAATGAGTGGTTTGATGAGGATTGTAAGCAAGCTATAGAAGAAAGAAATCAAGCACGCATACAAATGTTACAAAGGACCACTAGGGCAATATCAGAAGACTATTCATTGAAGAGGAATATGGCAAAGAAAATATGCAGAAAGAAAAAGAGACAATATGAACTAGATAAATTGACAGAAATACAACACCATTATGAAGCTAAAAACACAACGAAATTTTATAAGGAAATAAAACAGATTAAGATTGGTTTTAACAGCATAGTTAATATTATAAAAGACAAGGAGGGAAACATTTTGGCAGGTCAAAAGCCAATATTAGATAGATGGGTGGAACACTTCAAGGAAACTCTTAATAAGGAGAGAAATAGAAATGATGAAAAGAGCTGGATAAGTTTTGAAGATGACGAAAATGATGAAGAAACTCAACCACCAACTAAAGAAGAAATTGGAGTGACGATAAAATGCTTGAAAAACAATAAGTCACCTGGGTGTGATAGTATCCCAGCAGAAATGTGGGCAAGGAGTTATAGAAAGCCTACATGAGTTGATTTCTGAAGTGTGGGAAAAAGAAGAAATGCCACGTGAGTGGTCTAAAGCTATTCTGTGCCCAATATACAAAAAGGGAGATAAGTTTGACTGTTCCAACTACAGGGGGATTGCACTGCTCCCAGTAGCTTATAAAATTCTGTCAATAGAGATCTATGATAGATTAATGAAATGGGCTGAAAAGATTATTGGAGAATACCAAAGTGGATTTAGATCTGGTAAATCAACAATTGACCACATCTTTTATCTTAGAATGGTTTTGGAGAAATTTTATGAAAATGATGTAGACCTGCATCATCTATATATTGATTTTAGACAAGCATATGATACTATAATAAGAGAAGAAGTCTTGGAAGCAATGCACTGGCTGGGAATACCTAAAACGTTAATACGGTTAATAAAAATGACCTGGAAAAGTACTACATGTCAAGTGAAAATAGGGAGAGATTTATATGTGTATAATGGTTTACGACAAGGTGATCCACTCTCCCCAGTCATATTTAACTTGGCTCTCGAAAAAGCAATTAGAGCCATCAAAACAAACCCTGGAGGTACGATATACAATCGCTTAATCCAACATCTAGCATATGCAGATGATGTGGCCATAATTGCAAGAACAAAGGCAGCACTATCAGGATCACTACAAGAATTTGAGGAAAAAGCGAGAAAGCTTGGTTTGGAAATAAATGAAAGAAAAACCAAGTAGGATATGAAAACATCCAGAAGAGAGGTACAGAAGCAGGACAATGTGGTCTTTCATCATCATAATTTTGAAAATTGTACAAGTTTTAAATATTTAGGTACAATGATTACAAATAATAATGATATATTTTTTTTATTTTATTGGGTTATTTTACGACGCTGTATCAACATCTAGGTTATTTAGCGTCTGAATGATATGAAGGTGATAATGCCGGTGAAATGAGTCCGGGGTCCAGCACCGAAAGTTACCCAGCATTTGCTCGTATTGGGTTGAGGGAAAACTCCGGAAAAAACCTCAACCAGGTAACTTGCCCCGACCGGGATTCGAACCCTGGTTTACCTGGTTTCGCAGCCAGACGCGCTGACCGTTACTCCACAGGTGTGGACATAATGATATATCCTCAGAAATAAAGACAAGAATAATGGCCGGTAATAGGTGCCTGTTTGGGCTTGGAAAACTATTTAAACTCGGTTCATTATCCAGATCTGCAAAGAAAATAATTTATAAAACTATTCTAAGACCAGTGGTTACATATGCTAGCGAAGCTTTGGTTTTAACAATAAATAATGAAAATATGGTAGCAATTTGGGAAAGAAAAGTCCTGAGAAAGATATATGGTCCTCATTTTGAAAATGGTCAGTTTAGAAGTAGAACAAATAAAGAACTAATGGAACTGTATGGAGAACAGAGTATAGTTTCCTTCATTAAGAAAGGCAGACTTAGATGGTTGGGACATCTTGAACGTATGCCAGAAGGCCGATTACCTAAACGGGCATTATATGAACACCCAGGAGGATTAAGGAAGAGAGGAAGACCAAGGCTGAGGTGGCTTCAGGATGTGGAGGATGATCTGCGGAGAGTTGGATGCAAGAGATGAAGACAACGGGCTCAAGATAGAGATGAATGGTTTCTACTGATTAAGGAAGCCCAGGCCCTTCATGGGCTGTAGTGCTAATAATGAATGAATGAAAGTCATTGACTGAAAATAAATATTCGTATTATACAGTATATCATAGACTTTTCTGAAAATTAATCAAAATGAATTGCAAAATATTAAATTTCATAGCTTTATGAGATAAATCAATTTCAAATATTGTCAATAGCAATATCGGCAAGAGTGTAATTCCTTGCACATTCCAAGAAGTCATTAAGTTTTCAGACATTAGTGGAACGATATGAGTTCCAATTCAGAAATCAGTAGCCTACAGCCCCTTTTCTGTGAGATTCCCAATGGCAGAATTCGTAAACTGGGAGAGGAGGTGGTATAGCCTTTCGTACCTTTCTGAATATCCCAATACCAATGAAAACAATACACTAGAAACCCCCATCCCAATCATAAATCCAAAAATAATCGGGCAATATCTATAGAATCTTCTGAGCAGGATTTAGGTTCCACACTTGCTTCAGTCAAACCTTTTGCCTTGAAGACGTTAGATACAGGCCAGTCTAGTGAGCGATACTATAATAAAATTCCGAACGCAAGGAACGAATTTTTTTTCTGGTATGTGAGCACTTACATTTTTTCTACTATCTCACCTCATACAGTGCATTCAATGTTCTCCATATCCATAAGGAAGTAGTAAGCCACAGACTTGCTAGCACTGATCAGATAGTTTGCCTGTCTAAATTCCAAGAAAATGTCTATAACACAGAAACTTCAAAATGGCTACAAAAAGGGGGAATGGCATATTGCGCCGCGCTGTGGTATTTAAAGTTTCAAGACCACTTAGGTCCTTCAGACAAGCAAAATATTTCAATATTCAATACAGAAAAGTATGCACTATTTATTAAAGCAATAAAAAATATTTCCATTTTTGTCACAATTTCGCGTCTCTTTACCCTTCATGTCTTTCAGCTCCGATAGATGCAATTATTCGCTGGCCCTTGGTAACGATGAAGAGACTTTTTCTTATTTTTTGTATATGCTTTTCCTGTAATATATAACTATAATGGAATATTTTTTACTGGTTAGCCGATCCGTAAATTCCGTGATTTGAAGCTCTGTTAATTGCTATCAAAACAGTGACTCTTTTCTGTCATGTAATTTTGTACTGCACTGCGTTTAAAAGATTTATTGCTTTTGTTGTTGCTGCAGTTGTTTTTACTGATTTCGCCGTTGCTGTTGCTGTTTTTGGGTTTTCGTTTTCCTTATTGTTATTGTTACAATTATTATTATTATTATTATTATTATTATTATTATTATTATTATTATTATTATTATTATTATTATTATTATTATTATTAGAGAAGAGATAAATGAATAAAATAGCCGAGGCGCATGCCTACCGATCCGGAGTTGCGCTCGTACATGCTTTCGATTACAAATCTTCAATCGCACTTCTTTGGTCTCACGATATATCACGACCAAAACCCAAGAACCCTCAATAACACGACCGGCCTCCAATTTCCTATGCCCAATCTTGCATCAAATTTCTACTATATGATTCAGCCCTCCGATCCTAGGTTCGTTCATATAACGTCGAACCAGACTACCTGAAAGAAAAATAAAACTTAGAGCAAACTAAAGCCTACAAAAGCCTAACCTAAACTGTCATAGATTCCTCTATGCAACGCATAATAAAAACCTAAAGTAACCTAACCTAACCTGTCACAGATTCGTCTACAAGAGACATAGCAACAGTCTAAACTAACTTAACTTAACCCAACCTAACGTGTTACAGTTTCCATTATGCAACTCATAATAAAAACCTGAACTAACCTAACCAAATGTGCCATTAAAAGCCTAAACTAACCTAACCTATAGCAGATTTCCCTATACAAGGCATAAGAAAAGCCTAAACTATCCTAACTTAAACTTTCAAAGTTTCGTATATACAAAGAATAATAAAACCTTAAATTAACATAATCCGTTACAGACAAAAGCCTAAAGTATCCTAAACTGCAACAGTTTAGCATAAGCAAAGGATAATAAAAGCCTAAACTAACATAACCAAACCTGTCACTAAAATACTATCTAACCTAACAACCTGTCACCGAAATCCTAAATTAATCTAACCTGTCACTAAAATTATAAACTAACCTAACCTGTCACTAAAATCCTAACTTAACATGTCACTAAAATCCTAACCTAACCTGTCACGAAAATTGTAAACTAACCTAACCTGTCACTAAAATCCTAAACTAGCCTAACCCGTCACTAAAATCCTAAACTAACGTAACATAACCTAAGCTGTCACTAAAATCCTAAACTAACCATACCTGTCACTAAAATCCTAAACTAACCATACCTGTCACTAAAATCCTCAACCTAACCTAATTTATCACTAAAATCATAAACTAACCTAACCTGTCACTAAAATTCTAAACTAACATAACCTAATCTAATATGTCACTAACATCCTAAACTAACCTAACCTGTCACTAAAATCCTAAACTAACTTAACGTAACATGTCACTAAAGTTATAAACTAACCTAATATGACACTGAAATTCTAAACTAACCTAACCTGTCACTAAAAATCCTAAACTAACCTAACCAAATCTGTCACTAAAATCCTAAACTAACCTAATCTAACCTGTCACTAAAATCTTAACTTAACATGTCACTAAAATCCTAACCTAACCTGTCACGAAAATTGTAAACTAACCTAACATGTCACTAAAATCATAACCTAACCTAACCCGTCACTAAAATCCTAAACTAACCTAACATAACCTAACCTGTCACTAAAATCCTAAACTAACCTTACCTGTCACTAAAATCCTCAATCTAACCTAATCTATCACTAAAATCATAAACTAACCTAACCTGTCACTAAAGTCCTAAACTAACATAACCTAACCTAATATATCACTAATATCTTAAACTAACCTAACCTATCACGAAAATCCTAAACTAATCCAACATGACATTAAAAATCCTAAACTACCTAACCTAATCCGTCACTAAAATCCTAAACTAATCTAACCTAACGTGTCACTAAAATCCTAAACTAACCTAACCTGTCATTAAAATCTTAAACTAACCTAATCTGTCACTAAAATCCTAAACTAAACTAAACTAACCTAACCTGTCACTAAAATCTTAAATTAACCTAACTAACCTGTCACTAAAATCATAAATCAGGCGTCGTCAACCGATCGCACACTCGTGCTGGCACAAGTCTACAGGTGAATCAATTGCTGTGCAGGAGATGGGAGGGGATGTTAGTTGAAACCGGTTCAGAGGTGGTCTATCAATACAGTCATTCAAGCGTTGTCCTTTATACCCTTACAGCCTATTGGTTATGCACCATTCCATGTGTTTCTATTTGAAATATATATAATAAAATTTATCCTATAACTTAAAGAATTTGAAACATGCAATCATTAATTTCTTCTCGCAAATTAGTAAACAAACCGAGGGTAATTTCATAGAAGACGGGCACTTGGTTGAATATAGTAAGTATTACCAACTTCTTTATTTCAGAGTTAAATGTTAGTGATCTTTTAGTGACTTTTACATGTTAGTTCTAGGTTTTTTATACTAGGTGTCGCCGTGATTTTCTTTTAATTTTATTGGTTATAGTTGTCATTTGTTCTAGAATGTTCGTTAATTTTGAATGGATAATGACGTTATCTGGTGTTCTTGGTTGTTTGATGTGAGTGGTGTTATGTTGTGACTGATGGCTAAAGCTATTGAAAGTTTCTCATTTTATGATTTTTGTGATTTTCTTTCGATTTGATTGACTATAGTTGTCATTTATTCTAGTAGAATTTTCATTAATTTTTAATGGATAATGACGTTGTCCTGTTGTTCTTGGTTGTTTGACGTGAGTGGTGTTACATTGTAGATTTGTCTGCATTTGTCGAATGCGCATCATCATGCTTACGAAAAGGCACTTTTCAGTGCCAATAATTTATTTTGTGTGCACAAGGTTGGAATTTTGAAGTAAGAGGGAAAGGAAGGAAACCATGTTCTGAAATTTATCTATTAAATTTTGTGTCGATTTTGGTTTAGTTCTTTCGCTGGTCAAGAAGGATTGTGTTTAATGTTGAAAGAAAACTGTTTTTCTGTGGTTTAAAGGAATTATTTACTGAATTTTCTGTAGAAGTTAAGGTATAATAAGTGTTCAAAGAGAATTTCATTTAGTGTAAACACGTGGTTTATTTATGCAAAGTTGACTGTACGACAAAGTGTTGGTTTAGTTCTTTGTTGCCTGCATGGTTTAAGTTTAGATTGCCTTAAAGCCTGTGTCATATACTTGAAGTGAAGAGGTTGTCGTTGAAGACGTCGATGAGAATTGAATTTTATTTGATAAGATGATAAATTATTATGTTTTGTTTGGTGTTTTAGTGATTTTTGGGGTAAAGTGCGGACGAAAACTGCCAGAAAAGTACTTATGAAGTTCGAATGCCAAAACTTAAAAAAATCCGAAAAATTAAATATATTTTCATTTTTTTGGAGGGCTTGTTCTTCTTGAAAAATATGAATATATATTTGATTTTTCATCTTTGATTTTGCGATGTTTGGTGGCATCTGGACTTCATAGTTGGCAGAAAGTTTTTGGTAGTTTTCGTCAGCCATGTTGGATTTTGCCCGTCTTCTAGGAAATTACCAAACCGAGCACATTAAATATGCTGAAATCAGCGAAATAATATATTGAGTTTAACGACCCATTTTGTTCCTAAACCTAGAAACAGTTTCTTCAATTTTATGTTTAACATAAATTATTCCTTCCTTCAACAACCGTAAACTAAATTATTACATGAAAATAAAGGCCACAATATGTACAACTAATAAAAATTAATGAACCATATTCAATACTTATTCTCCATCAAACTACAGTCTATGTTAAAGATTTGTTTTCCTGTACAGTATATCTAACGAACATTTTTCTTTTCTAGAAACATAGTAAATGCCAAATGAGCTTATTAAACTTACTTTAAGATAACGAATTGCAAAAATTAGTTACTTTTGTACCGATAGAGTTAGGGAAAGAATGTGAAATGTTTAGTTTATTATTATTATTATTATTATTATTATTATTATTATTATTATTATTATTATTACTATAATACACATTAGTTATTAATAATTTTTGGATGAGAATGGTTCGTTCTTCTCCCTCATATTTTTCATAATCATTTGAGTGATAGGACGAATAATGTCGTCGTAGGTTGAAATTCCTTCTGTTATTCAGAACTTTACCACGAACCAAACACGTGGGCACTCCCGACTTTTCAGCAAATAGAAATTACTCTGCCCATAATAACAAATTCAATGGAGTGGATGGCCTATCGGACATCCCTTCTTCTGACATTTCTGGTCCGCCACTGTGTACTACAGAAAACGAACTGTGGCCGTGATCCTGCACAGACATCGCTACACAGCAGGCGAGGAGCTGCACATAACTAGCACCACGGTCAGTTGAGGACGCCTGTCCTAAATTAACCTAACCTAACATGTGATTAAAATCCTAAATTATCTTTACCTAACCTTCACTAAAATCCTAAACTTAAAATCCTAACCTAACCTGTCACTAAAATCCTAAACTTAAAATCCTAACCTAACCTAACCTGTCACTAAAATTCTAAATTAACTTAACCTGTGACTAAAAACTAACCTAATCTGTCACTAAAATCCTAAACTAACCTAATCTGCTATTAAAATCCTAAAGTAACCTAACCTGTCACTAAAATTCTAAACTAACCTAACCTGTCAATAAAATCCTAAACTGACCTAATCTAATCTGTCACAAATCCTAAACTAACCTGTCACAGATGATTACGTAAGGTATAATAAAAGTCTAAACTAACCTAACCTATCATAACACTCCATTTTTTTATCTCTACACATTTCCCTCAGGTACGAAAACCAATCCGCGATCGCTTACTTCGCTACATCTGCTACATTCGTCTCCTCGCACTCCCTTATTGTTTTGTAGTAGGAAAACTTACGTAATTGAAAAACAGTACATTATAAGAAAAACTCTGTTGGTCGACAATCTCGAAATACCGAAAAATTTGTTATTTGCAGCAGACAACTTAAACGTTCCATAAACCGCATGCCCGGCGCATTTTTTTTTTTTTTTTTTTTTTTTTTTTGCAAATAAATAAATCGCATTTGACTCTCCTGCGAAATTGAGGATACAGCAATTCCCCACAAAATGGACACTCGATATTTGCGGGAAGCGGACCTTTCTTCCGGCATCACAGTTGCGCTTCATTTTCAGTATTAACTCAGCTTAGTAATATTATAACAACCACCTACGGCAGCCATTTCGATAGCTATGAATATATATTTAAAAATACCCGCTCAATCATCCCGTTAGAACATTGCAAACTAGCGAGAAACGTTGGCCTATTGCTAGTTTAAAAAAAAATAATTTTATCACTTTGTAACAACTGAGCTGTTACCTCATTTCTACTTATAGGCATTATTGACATAAATTTCCGACTATCCTGTATGCAAACTTCCTTATTACTGGTATGCCATCATGTAAAAAGTTATTCGTTACCTTATTTGAAGTTGCTTACGTACTGCTTCTTATGTCGAGAATGCACATACTGTACATCTTCAGCTGCTCTTCCGTTTTCGTAATTTCATGGTTATGTTCTCCTCCGACACACATTAATCACTTTAGAACACTTTTAATCACTATACAACACTACATTGCCTTTTCTGTTCACATCGCCTACTGACTTTGAAGTTTTCAGAAAAAACACACACACTTCGCCTCTTGGCGTAGTCAACGTACGTTCTACATTAAGAACTTTCATCTACACAACCCGGAAATCACCCCATACACTATGGTAAATCATACATTACGGATTCTTTTTTTCTCTTTCATGAGCTCTGTCACAATTAACTGTATACATTACTGATTAAAATAATCGAATCATACTAGCCTGCATCTAGGGATGTGTTTTCATTACGACATTCGATATCTCGATGAATAGGCCTACTATGACTTGTTTCGTCGTGAGAACCGGAAGTCGCGTTGTCATGACGTAAGATTTATATTGCGTGGAGACATTTGTAAAATTATCGACTATAGAAAAATCGAATATAATGGCATAAAAAATCGCAATGAAAACTCACCTTGTACTAAATATCTAGTATTTTAATCGACCTATGCATTCTGGAAAAACGTTCTGAACGATTCAGCCATCTCCCGTCCCAAATGACCTCTAATATTCATGTAAAAAATACATAACCATCTCAAGCGTCCTACGCTGGCAGTAAGGGGTTTAAACAAAGGTAGAAACAGAGTTTAAGTATAGATGGAAATAGAGGTTAAGTTACTAGTAAATGTAGAGATAGGTGCAGACCTTTATAGTTCGTAATCCTCACAAAGTTACTACTCAGAATTTATGAATATTAAACACGGAGTTTCCCAGAGATTAAAGTTTTAGATCCACTCAGCCACAACCATAACAGCCTATATTCCAGGTAAACTTATTATTTTGTAGATATGCAAGTGTGATTATCTCAAGTAAATAATATAATCACTTTATAAACATTTCCAATACAGTACTATGGAATGAAATGGAATTTATGGGAGGGGTCACTATGACTCAGCACTGCGATCTGTTACGATCTATTGCGCTAAACTTCAAGTTAGGCGCTGAAGAGTACACTAAGGTTCGCTGCGTACCCAGGTTTGGAGCAGGCAGCCCCTCCTCGTCCCTAGGCCAGCCCCCTCCGTGCGTCGGCAGCCGGCAATGGGGGGGGGGGAATCCCAGATCTGACCGGGATTCGAACCCAGGCAGCTTGCGTGACAGGTTGGAAATTTGACCATTCAGCCACCGCAGGGGTAATACAGTGTTAAATCGAATGAATGGTTTCGTGCAAATGACCCATCACTTAATGTTGATAAAACCAGTGCAATCAAGTTTAGCATACTTAATAACTTCTTAGGTCTATATTAAAATGAAGTGATTTCAAAGAAGTTATAAGCAAACAGTTCCTTTGTTTGGAATTTGATAATCACTTGAACTGGAAAACACACATAGAATATATTACTCCTAAATTCAGCTGTGCTTGTTGTGCATTAAAATTCTTGTATTTTTATTTTCTGTTGGCAGGCCAAAAATGCGCACGAAAGACACAACATTTCGACAGCAGTATTGTACTGTGCTGTATTTATTTATATTCCATGGCATCGCTTCACAGCTAGAATATTGAACAAGTCAAACGAAAAAAAAATCTTAATAGTATTACAAAGTCTTAATTGAATACCCCCCGGAATAAGGGTACATGGCTCAAATCTAAAAGTTTCAGGAAACGAAAAAATGTTTAAAATTGCACTTAGACATAAGACAACGATTTATTTCTACTGAAAATAGGTTTCAAAAAGTTTACACTTAAACGTATGTGAAATAAATAAAGAATAACCAGTCTTTCACACATGTCTGACACCAAATCATTGAAGAAGGGTCTATGAAACTTTAAATAAACTTAAGTCTCTTATCCTGAACTCAAATAAAAACAACAATATTCTTGTTTACGTTGCAACAAGTTGTTATAAAACACTGTATTTGAGTAAAAATAAAACAATAAGTTACAAGTGTCTGATCGTGGCAAACCGAATCCTAAACTGAAATTCTTATGAAATATATCTTCATATAGCATTTTCTTGAGTTTTAAACAAATCATACATCTTACTTAGCGTAAGATCTGGAGACAGATACTGTTTTTGAGTCCTCTTCTTTGCTTAGTGACTCTCTACTAAGAAAAGATTAAGTATGAGCAATTATTTCATACTTAACATCTTCCTTTATCCTGTGAGGTCTATTCATGGGTTTGCCTCTCTTGTCAGTTGGATTTATATCTCCATTCTGCAGCTTGTTTTGTAATATTTTAATTATTTTATTAGACAAAGAAAATAAATCTGCAAAAGATTTCTTGCACACAATCAGTGACGTTCCAATGGCAGACGGAGAAGGCACTCTTACGTCTTGAAGTGGAATCAGTCTTTCCTCTTTTTCGTCTATGTGGTTTAATAAGTTTCATACATTTATTGATAAGGAATGATGATCGCTGATTGAGATCCATACTATAGAGTTCCAGAAACAGACTTTTTTCAGCATCCGTTAATTGGAGGCATGCATTCCGATTACACAAACGTGGATCAGACACTCTTCCCTGAAACAATAATTTGATAGGCTTATGTATGCGATTCTATACAAGCCATACAAACAATTAAATGAATAATTGAAATGTAGAACTTAAGAATAATCTAAAACAACATAACGTAATTATATTCCCTTATTCCATTCATCTGTTTTGGCCGTTTCTTTGCGTCTTTTTGCACTCCTTTTCGTGTTATATATGAGCCGTTAAGAGCAGAAATGGTGTAAGTCAAAAATGAGTAATGTGGGTTAAAGTTAACAATTTGTAAAATACAGCGCAAAATAGCAATTAATATTGAATTTATTTAAACTATTAGTAGTCAGTGGATAGCACGAAGGACATATTAATTGCTACTTTGCGCTGTATTTTACAGAATTTTTATTTTAAACCTCATTACCCAATTTTGACTTACACCACTTCTGCTCTGAACGGCTCATATGATTCCCCGTGGTTCCTCTTATTTTTCCTTTCATTGTCCTTTCACTTCATAATATCTACTTTTCTTTTTCTACTTTTATTTAAATGTTTTATTGCACTTGAAGACACCGATATCACACCACCATCCATTTTGCTTACTGATATAATTATACCCTCATTCCAGGATGGGCAACTTTAAAACATTGCTATTTCAATTCAACATGCATGGCAGTGCCATTTGGTGTTAAGAATTTAATTACCGGAAAAATAAAGAGTCTATTTCAATATTTAACTCATATTGTGAAAAAAAAAAATGTGCTATATATCCTTATTCCAGGGGGTATTCAATTATTATAGACACAGTCTAGTTGAAATATATACAGAAGAGTTTTACAATATAGTCTACTAGTACAACACACAATTTTAGTATCAATACTTAATACAACACAGAAATATTCATGACGCGTTGTTGAATGTCATGAATCCACCTACAGAATAGAAAGCATTCTACTTATTCATGAAATACTAGTACCCGCAAAGACGCTTTGATTTCTGGAAACGCGGATCGTACACAACTCTTACGCATTTATTCAACGTGTCGAAACAGCTGATTACAAGGATTGTATTAACTGTTTTCCTTGGAGTGAATTTATCCAGCAGAACAAAATTGTTTTGCTTTTCCTTTTAATTATTGTAAAATGAGTTGATTTAAATAATAATCCATGAAGCTATCACAGTAGATGCACGTTTGATATATCCTGATGCGTGTAAAAATGGCTGAAAAACACCGAAATGCTGCCGATACAAATCTTCGTGTGGAAAACTAGGCACCCATACGCCGTATGGTCCCGTGTGGGCATAATTTTCTTCCCCATACGATTCATAAACAATTTTATTGGAAGTTCCCATATGCCATATGGCCCCGTATGACCACCACGACAGCACTGGAAATAATACACATACTGTATGTTTATACGCAAACCATGTAAAGTAGGCCTAGAGAAGGAAAAATCTGATCTCTCGCACAGCTCAAATAGCAGGTCTCGCCTCCTCATCTATACATTTGTACACTTCATTCGCTAATCCCGTTTTCTCTGTCTATTTCTGTCTTTACCTCAGGCCTAGCCTGAGGATGTGACTAGATCAGGAGTCGTCATCTCAGTGCACTATGGTGCAGGCACAGTTTGCTCGCTAGCTCAGTTCTATCCCTTAGACATCAACTGTGCTGCAGGAGTTGGGGGAGGGGGGAAAGGATTCAGGTGATGGCAGTGACGTCCGTTCACTTGTTCAACCTTTTTAACCAGTCTCTAATAGTTACAATAAAAATAAACACGGAAGAAGCACGTGCTTAATTTATTTTAAGAGGAACTGTGTAATAAGTAAATCACTCTTCAGTTTAAAACAAGAAACAGTTGTATTTTTTCGTTATGTATTGTAACAGTTTTGAAAGTAAATAGTTTTTTTTTCATGTTAAAATAATTGAGAACTTACAGACCTGTAATGCATTTTCACTGTTACAAAATATTAAACAAATCGAATCCATTACTAATATTTAAATCATATCATCCTATTCTTTTGTTCAAGTGTCGTCAATAAAATAAGTTAATTATCCATTTTTTATCTGACACTATATATCACAAAACTAATTATTTGTTATTTTGTATAACATATGGAACATATTATTGTTTCTGTTACAAGACTGAAGTAGGCCTAAATTATTTTATTACAATGTAAATAACAAATTTTAAAAATTATTTTATAGCTGATCATTAGCATTTTAGTTTAAAACAAACAAGTTGTACTTTTTCATTATGAATTGTAACGGTTTTGAAAGTAAATAGTTTTCTTTCATATTAAAGTAATTGAGAACATACCGACCTATAATGCATTTTCACTCTTACAAAATATTAAACAAATCGTATCCATTACTAATATTTAAATCTTGTCATCCTATTCTTTTGTTAAAGTGTCGTCTATAAAATAAAATTAATAATTATCCATTTTTTATCTGACACTTTCACAAAACCAATTATTTCTTGTATTTTATTATCTTTCTGTTAGAAGTAAATTATTTCCTGGATTTTTGAATTCGTTTTTCCCTTACTAACTGGTCAATGTTAGGTGTCAATGCTCGTGTACAACACAATCGAAGAAGAAATTGTAAATTATGGTCAGAAAGTTGGCTTCTGTGATGGGATGCGTTGGCTTGGCTCGACACACTGAACACTGCACACTACTATCTCCTCAGTCAGCGTCTCGGCGCTCAGAACTAGTATGCAGGCCAGTTGACGATGGCTGGACTAGATTCTGTCAGGGCTGATACAGGATGGCCCGACTGAGTGTCAAATTCACGAATATCACCTGTTCAATAATCGCATTATAGGGCGCAAAATGGGCCACTTTGAACTTAAGATTATGGAACCACCCCGGAAAGGCCTTTCAATGCCAGTCATCCAGCTTACTATGATTATCATTAAGATCGAGGTTCAAGCGTTCAAATTTGACCTAGGATAATGGATTGTTAGTCCTTCGCGTGGCTTCTATTGCATGGAAAGAGAAGACGATGGCCCCGTATTGTAGCTCTGAATGAAAGGGCTTCTGACAAAATCCACTATTCGCTTATCAGCCATGTAAAAATTAAACCTTGTGTTTTACCTTAATAGACTCGGAAGGCATGAATTCCGCTCGTAAACGGTCCTCAATCTCAAAATTTGAATTGAATGCTGACAAATTAACAAAAGTTCGGGAAGCCCCTATTGGAGACAATACAAAATAATCGACGACTAATCGTCAGTATTGGTCTACAAACAAATAAATTACACAAAAATAGATTATTAAATTGGCAGACAAATCTTTAGCTTCCGCAAACGGACTAGTTCAACTATTCGGGCTATTATGAAAATCATGATACAGTGTAAGTATGGTAGGTACGTCACGATTTTCCGTGAGTTGCTATATTTCCTGCAAAGTTTCATCTACTAATTCCTAACAAGGCCTTTTATAAAGTTTAGGCCTTCTACAAAGCCTTGCACTTTATCTGTTCTTGAGGCCCTCGATGATGTCAAGAACGAAACATATTCACGCTGCAATAAAAATGCGTCCTTGTCGCTAAATTTGTTTGGGTCATACCTTCTTATAATTTATTTATTTTTTTATTTAGGTATGCATTTCTCTGTTTCATTATTTCCAAAACCCGTTATAATTGTATCCCTCTTCACAAAATAGCCAGCTTAATTAATGTTAAGTTCATATATATATATATATATATTGAAAGAAATTTACCTTCCGCCTATGGGGTTGGATGGTTGTCCGTTGTCTTATGACAGCATTTGAAATGTTGATATGAAGCAGAATGGAGCGTGTGAAATGAACAGACAGAATAAGAAATGAAACTGTACTAGAAAAAGTGGCTGAAGAAAGAATAATGCTCATATTTATCAGGAAGAGCAAAAGTAACTGGCTGTACCACTGGCTAAGAAGAAATTGCCTACTGAAGGATCGCAATGGTGTACCGGAGAAAACTTCTGGGTAGAAGAAGAAATCAGATGATAGAGAACATTAAGATATATACGTAGATCGTAGAACATTAAGATATATAGATCGTATGCGGTAACTAAGAGAAGGCGGAGGGAAGACTGGCGAACGATGTGTTTGCAGTCTTTGGGCAGAAACCTATGAATGAATGATTTTTAGGCCTAACATACAGGTTCTTTCAATGTGTTTCATAATGTTAAATGTCTAAAATAAAGTTAAAAATTGCAATAACCTTACATCTTAAACAATTTATTAAAGAATCAATTTTATTGTGGTATTAAATGCTTAGGAAGTGGCATGCATCTTTCTTTCTTTCTTTCTTTTTTTTTTAATCTTACTTTTTCCTAAAAGACACGTTCCATTTTTCTCCATATTCACATATCAAATGCTTCTAGTCATTTTTCTTCACTTCGTCCTAATGTCCAAGCTCATGCCCCCTACAATGCCACACTCCACACAAAGTACTTCACTAGCATTTTCCTCAGTTCCTTTTCCAGAGGTCCGCATAAGATGCTCCGTTTTCTACAGAGACATCATTTTATTTTTACTAACATTTTTAATATTAACCTGGCTATATCTTTGGACTAAATGGCTAGAACCGGTAACACCGCTTGTTCCCCCTTCCATGATACTGGCGTAAAATACAAATCACTTTACTAGGTATAAGAGGGAAGAAAAGCAGTTCATTCATTTATGTAAACTAGGAAATATCGCAATTTTGAGTTTGATCATTTTCATTAGGTTTTTGTTTAATTCAAAATACAGTACAGTATTAACAGTGTGTGTTTTACTCACGAGCTGAGCTATCCATTCAGACGTATTAATTATGTAGTGTATATTGTACTGTTACAGCACATTAGCGTACAATAGAGAGAATGAAGTTAAATTGAAAAATAATCATAATATGGATATTTAAACACATTTTTGAAAATGGTGGCCGTTCATTTCGATACAGGCTTCAGTTCTTTTGTGCATATTATCGCACTACAGACTATTGTACCTAATTCCAATTACCAGTTTCGTCCTTCGTACGAGTAACTCATCCTGAAATAATTCTATACCTACTCTATAAAAGAGTACCTTACGTACTGTAAATTTAATCTTCACTTCTGCCTGATCCAAAAAGATAAAATTACTCAGAAATGCTACCTACTGTCCGTTCAAGTGGTTTTGTCGCAGGGTCGTAGAGAGGGGGGGAAATCACGTGACGGTTAATTATTTAATGAGGCCCTTTTATTTATGTTATTTTAAATAATTGATATAATATTACGTAAACTTCCAATTCCTAACAGAAATTAATGTTTTCAGAAAAGAGCTAAGACAGCCCAGCGACTAGAGTTTACAGAGGGGCGAACAGAAGCTGGTGGGGGAAACCGGGATGCGACGTAGGCAAACGGACGACAGTACCTGTGCGAAAATATGATTCAATATTGAAAGCTCTTTCGTCACTGGAAAACGCGAACATATTTCTGGAACGTACTATACTCACTAACTCAGTACTGCATACGCGGCATTGTTCTGTTTGGAGAACGGTTGGAAGTTTACTAGTAGTGGGGATGGGAGTGAAGTACATTCAAAAACTCAGGTACAATAAAAATTGAAGTAAAAATAAAATGATGTCCCTGTATTATAAGCTTATTTTGCCATTGCTATCCTCCTTTTGACTTCCTGGCAGCAGTTCATGTTGCTACTTATAGTAGTAAACCCCAATTTAAAGATGTCCAGTAGGCCTGGTTCTACTACATAATTTCGAGTTCGCACGTTTGCCTTCTTTATGGGCCTATATTTCCATTATAAGTGTAATAAAATCATTAATATCTAGAAAAACATTAAGCACTGCTAACAATTATTTCACAGCGGCGGAGATTATAAAAATAACTATACTTCGGGGGGAAAACGTAGGTCACCCTCAAATTACGGAAGATATATTTTAAGGTAAAAATAACGTAAGAATACGGGAAAAACATACAATCTGGCAACTCTAGCGGGAGTGCGTAGCTTTGGGTCAGCAGGCAAACGAACTACTACCTGAATTATGCCAGTGGCGACTACAGCCTTTAAAAATTGTAGATTTAGGACGAAAATGCATCGCATTTGCCTGCATGACTTTTGTGAACTACTGTGTAAGCCCACTCCTAGAATCGTGTAGCTGAAGTCTGCTCTCGTCTCTTGATACAGTTAAATAAATTAAACAACGTGAGAATGGTTCGAATCACGACGAATCGACTCGTACTCGTATGTAGCAACTCGCTTCGTGTCCTGGAGTGGGTGTTGCATCACGAGACACGGAAATGTCACACGCGACTGTCGCCATTGCTGTTCCACACAGACATCTAGCCTAAGTGGAGCTTGAGAGAGCTTTCCTTCCTTGCATCTCAAAGCGAAATCATATCACCCACGCAGATGAATATGTCCAATATTACTAACTAAAGGATTGAATCATTAGAAATAAACATAAATATTATACATATTATTACAAAAACTGCCCCCATTGAGGGTGGCCCTTACGGACTCAGTACAATAGTTTTATACAGCTGAGCGCTACCTAGCTATCTTCATTCTCCAGGTTTGGCTATTTTGTGCGTACCCCAACTCCAAATTTACCTTCCTTACATCCTCTATCTACCTCTTAGTTCAGGAATGTCAAGGTCAAAAGCCCGTATACGACTCTACATGCTATCAAGGAAGCACTGACTCGTTGCAATGAATCTATTCTGCAGACAACAGCGGTGAACAAGAAGGTGTGAGCAAAATGAACTCTATTGGCTTACCACTGCAAGATGAATTAAACTGCTTTTAAGTAATAAATAATGTGTTACACTCATATCAGATGCCTTTGTCTAGAGACCCGAGAACTTCGTTGAAAGTTGTCCATTTCCACTGAATTTTTTATTATCACGGTCACTTTTCAATTTTCAATTTTAAAATTCGCTCCCATAGCAGAGACTGTTAGATTAAGGACTTACCTATATGTTTCTTCACAAACTTGGAGACGTATTTATCTCACCAGATGATTCGATAACCATGAGAAAAAATCTGGAGCTATTAAATCGGGTGAACGCCAAGGCCATGGAATATCACAATACAGGGATGGGCCCAGGGAAAAACCTCTGCAAAGTTTGCAAAATTTGAAACAGAGGGTTTTCTCGTATGTTTTACATGATGTTGAAGAGCTGAAGAATAAATTCGGCAGGAAATTGAAGACATTGGGCAGGACTTACGTGTTCATGTCATGACTAGTTTCCAGAAGCGACTTCAGCAGAGCATTGTAAACAAAGGAGTTCAACAGAAGGATGTGTTTTTTTTAATAATTGCAGTCATATAAATAAACAAAATCAAAAAATATAAATAAGTTATTAAGTTTTTTAAAACATATATGATTCACTCTATACAGTTTTTTCACACTTCAGAAGTTGTTCGCATCTTTCTAGGATAAACTGACTTGTAGGTCTAGTTAAGCTTACTAAATATGAATAAACTCCTTTCAACAGTTTAGTAGAAATCACTGTGCACAGACACATACCCAAAACTATTTCTTCCAAAACAGGGATGCTGAAAACGTTTATTTTCGCGAAAATCTCCGAAATCGATTTTTGTGCCAAAATCATTTTTCTCACAACCACTTGGGACATCTAGCCAGAAAACTTGCAGATAACAAGGATCGCAACGTTATAAATACTTTATAGGAAAAATAGAACACGTCAATAATTGAGGATTGCTGCTCATTGCTGATAAAAGTTAGGCCTACATCTTAGGCAAAATACAGGAGAATGGCTAAAAGACCATCTATAAGATGTGTGTAACATTTAAATCTTTTTATTATCGAATGAACGAAATTATACATTTTGTTATTATTATTAATATTACTATTTTATTATTATTATTATTATTATTATTATTATTATTATTATTATTACTACTATTATTATTATTATTATTATTATTATTATTATTATTATTATTATTATTTTTATTACTGAAGATATCTTCTGATCAATAATTCATTAATCTTTTCCATTGTGTCTTTTTTTTTAATTTAACTCCTCACAATACGTATGATCAGACTGGTTATATACACATATAACGTTGTTTTTTAGTGTACACTGAACTTAATATTGAAACATAATTTGTTATAACAAAATAAATGACGACAGAAGAGTACTCTGAAATAATATTAAACACTGAATTTACAATTTTATGAATCTTTCAAACTTTAATAAACTACACGTTTTTGTACAATAACTTGATAATTAACGTAATGGAATAAAGAATTTCTAGTCCTTGTTCGTAAATTCTCACAGCCGCACTTTCTAGTTACAAAGAATAAGCTTACTGGCATTGAGACATTCTCACTTGGTATAGATACCAAATATAATCTACAGTTGTTTATGCCCGTACATTCTACATTGTTCGACGTCACTCACAGACACAAATACAGATGTTTCTTTTTTAAAGTTGCGCTGATATATAAACTTCCTGAGTTTTATCAGTCATTTTGAAAGTAGGGATTCAATTTTACTTTGTAACCCTTCGTGCATATATGCCTATCTATGTTCTCCGTGTTGTTTATCTAGCCTTGTTTCAATCAGTCATCAATACGGAATAATAGGATGGGGTGGAATGACAAAGACTATCTTAACTCCATTAATATTACTACAAAAACGTATCATCAAAATTTATCTGCATAAACCACTTGATTATCCGACACAATTTATTTATTCTGAATTCCAAGTACTAAAAATTGAGCAAATATATAAACATACATTACTAACTTATTTTCACAAAAATCGAATGAATTTTATAATTGAAAAACATATACATAACACCAGAAGAAATGTCCCAACTCTCTTGGCAGAACCTAAATGCCACACTACAGCTGCATTAAGACACAGTAGGAATTATGGACCAAGACTATATAATTCAGTATTGAAAAATAATCCAGACCTAAGCAATTTACACATTCTTAAGTTTAAAAATAAAGTGAAAATGTTTGTGTGATATTTGATAAATTTTATTATTATTTTTTTAAGTGTTACTAGCATTATATGGTACTAATTTTTATTGTATTTATCTGATGCATGTAACTTATAAGATAAAACATTGTAATAAATATAAATTAGATCATTTTTTAAATTAATAACAGTGTATATCTTCAATAAATAATTATTCCTTAGCATCGCCACAGATACACTTGATTGTACTTGTCTCTATATCTTGTCACTAGAAAGTTCTTGAAATTTATATTTTCCCCGCCATTCATAAAATATTTGATATGATACCGCTTGCACAAAAGGAGAGATCTATAACTGAAACTTGATTAATATATTTCAGTATTATTTGTATTTATCCTGGTAATAATGAACAGTTTGACTCGTAGACATTTTGTTTTTGCAGTATTAACTTCCCATGATTGTACGAGAAGATTCGAAGAGAACGGCAGTTACGTAGACTTTCAGCTCCCCCCCTACTACCATTAATGCACAACACAATGTCAATACGACGGTTGCTGTCGTCTGCGATACAACGAACTTTTCTGTTGATTTTCGGGTTCGTCATTTTTTCCGGTTATTATATGCTTATTTAAGTTGTGTTAACTCTCGCTAGTGGTTTTATATTTTATTTTATCCGTCTTAGTATTTATTTTATTATTGTAAATATTTTTGTTTTATCACTGTTATTATTATTATTATTATTATTATTATTATTATTATTATTATTATTATTATTAATGAATTATTTTGTATTACAATCTTTGTATCATTTCTGTCACGATTATTCTATTATTATTATTATTATTATTATTATTATTATTATTATTATTATTATTACTATTATTTATATCATTAGCATTATTATTTGAACCCTGTAAAATTTATGTAGACTACTGGACTGTACCCGAGCACGAGCATATGCTCATTTCGGGTATCTATTCATATGTATTCAATTCAAATGTAAATTGTAAATAAATTTGAATTTGAATTTGAATTTGAATACCTTTGCATTACTCCTTTGTTTTCACTTGGTATAGGTATATACAAACGCAATATAGCTCAACCTTTAATTATGAAAACCAAAAATGTGCACTGTCTTCGTTCTGAAACAGGATAACTATCTATCTATGTTGTGATTGTGCGTTCCTTCAAATTGAAACGTCTCCACCCGACTCGAAATTTAAATATCATGGCAGGGTGTAAGGTCTATTAAAAGTTTAGTTGTTGACATTTTGTTGCCAGATTGATGGAGTCCGATAGAAAGTGTGTTTCTCAGAATATACAGTGGGTAGACGCGAGATTGATTTTACAATGCGGTAATATAACTTGTTAATAGAGAACGTAGATCTCATTGAGGTTCTGGCTGGTATGTATGTAGCCTATGTCTGCGTGCGTGCGTGCGTGCGTGCGTGCGTGCGTACGTACGTACATACATACAGTCAACCTGGTTGGCTAGTTGGTATAGCGCTGGCCTTCTATACCCAAGGTTGCGGGTTCGATCCCGGTACAGGTCGATGGCATTTAAGTGTGCTTAAATGCGACAGGCTCATGTCAGTAGATTTACTGGCATGTAAAAGAACTCCTGCGGGACAAAATTCCGGCACACCGGCGACGCTGATAATTATAACCTCTGCAGTTGCGAGCGTCGTTAAATAAAACATAACATTTTTATACATACATACATGCATACATACATACATGCATACATACATACATACATACATACATACATACATACATACATACATACATACATACATACATACATACATACATACATACATACATACATACATACATACATACTATAGGCTACTATTTGAATACTGAAAATATTTACAGCCCTTCTCAGCTTCTACTGTAATGTAGAAATCATTTTTCAAAATCGTATAAACTACGTACCATATAAATCTTATAAGGAATACATGATAGTTTCCCATAAACTGTAAGTAAACATTTATATCATTGACGTTTCTTAAAATTCCAAAGGAATTATTATCACTAATTTCTAGTATATTGCGGAATAAAAAAATAACAGGTTAAAGAATGTATGATTTAGTCTTATAAAATATTTGGTAAAAGGATGTCCAAATAAGATTTTTCTGTGGGCTTAGTTAAAAGAATATTGCGATTACACTTTAAAATGTCTTAATAAAAACCGGAGTAGACCAGGTAGGCCTACTTAAATCGTAAACTGAAGGAGACAATAAAGGATAAGAA
Organism: Periplaneta americana; assembly: GCA_025594305.2. Lineage (NCBI taxonomy): Eukaryota > Metazoa > Arthropoda > Insecta > Blattodea > Blattidae > Periplaneta > Periplaneta americana. The sequence continues at coordinate 128,862,855 of JAJSOF020000003.1, forward strand.
AGAAAATTAAGGATAAATCTATGTCACTGATTCTTGCTTTTAAATTGCTATGTTTGTACTCAGTTTAATAAAATATTGTTATCATAAAACAAAAATATTTCATTCCTATAAAAAGGTAGAAATCGGTTATTGAAAAGAAACTTGAAAGCAAAAAGTGATAAGTTCTGGCGATAATTACAATGCAAAGTATTAAAACTTACTTATATAATCTCGTAGCACAAAGTGAAACAGCACTATAAATTGGTAGTTATGTTCATTTCATTATCGACTCGTGTATATAAAACAATCTATCGATCATTAAATTCATTTTCTGTTCACACAAATATGATATTGGAATTCTTATCAGTAAATGGAAGAATAGTATTGGTAAGCAAAATATTAACTTGCAGAGCAAATAAAAATTTATATAAGTGAATAACTTTTAAGGTAAAATATAAATAATATAAAAATACTTCTTAATCATGGTTCAGGTTGTTAAACTTCCGAGTTGAAATCATTTCTGAAACAAAAGGAGTGGTTCATAAGAGCTTTTGTACACACGGTGAGTACTTAATTATTCAGAAAATTACATATTTTTAATAAGTGAACACTTATAAAATCATCTTCGAATGATAAAGAATAGAGTAGGCCGAAACGAATAGAATAAAATGTAGTAAAATACGGCAGATATAATTAGAATGAATTTTAATGAAAGAGTAGACCAGTATAACATGGATCATAATTGGTACAAAATAAGAATGGAACAGAATAGAATAGAAGACAAAATTATATAAAATAATTGACTGGGTTACAAAAGGTTGGAATACAATAAACTACTAAGACGTAAAATGGAATGTAACGGAATAACATTGATTACCATAGATTGGGTCCAAAAACGGTCAGCGCGTCTGGCCGCGAAACCAGGTGGCCCGGGTTCGAATCCCGGTCGGGGCAAGTTACCTGGTTGAGGTTTTTTCCGGGGTTTTTCCTCAACCCAATACGAGCAAATGCTGGGTAACTTTCGGTGCTGGACCCCGGACTCATTTCACCGGCATTATCACCTTCATTTCATTCAGACGCTAAATAACCTAGATGTTGATAAAGCGTCGTAAAATAACCCAATAAAATAAAAATAAAATAAAATAAAACCATAGATTGGAAAAAATGAGTGTAGTAAATAAAATGAGAATTAAAAACTGAGTATAGAATAGAATTGAATAAGCATGCAATTTATTAACAGCAGAACTAGAACATAAGAAAGTAGTGTCATCGGTGTATATAATGGTTATGACTAGAGACGAGAATTTCATGCACTATAAAATCCCAAAATATGCATGCATTCATGCACTATCAAACTATGAAACATGCACGATCAAGCGGAAAATATATTAAAATATGCACGTTCATTTTTGTTCCAAATTTCCTATTTAACTTCACACTTTTGCACAGTTAACAACTAACATCATTTCTAAATTGGTTTCTGTGAGGTTCCTGCGCTTGTCAGTCGATATGTTTTTGCAGGCAGAGAATGACCTCTCTATGTCGCAAGTTATAGGTGCAAATTTGAATAAACCTTTTTCTGTTATTTAGTTCTTTCTTTCTTCACTCCTGATTCCTGAAGCTAAAATAAGAGACATAAAAATCGAGAAACACATGTCCACTCAAAATCATTAAAACATGCATTTGAACTGAATATAATGTATATTATATGCATGATTAAGCTAAAAATTGCTTTAATATGCATTATGCATGTTTTTATCCCCAAAAAGGCCAAAACATGCAAATATGCATTAACAAAGTACACATATTTGAAACCGGAGAGTAATGAAATGGATAAGAACTAAATTTGATATATGTTCTATGTTCTATAAAAACATGCATTTGCATAGAACTCTCGTCTCTAGTTATGACATTAATAAAATGGGGAAGACCATTACTCACGCATACACATTTACATGTATATATATATATATATATATATATATATATTATATATATATATGTTTTAACGATGTGAGAGCTACTTCGCCCATTTAAATATAAATAAGAGGAATTGGTTCAAAATTTAAGCCTGTATATAAAACATATTTTGTCTCAGCTTTCAGGATCTACTGTGCACATGTTGGTAATTTATTTTTATATAAATTCAATATTGTACTATTTACTTTTGAGCAGAAAAACGATGACGTCAGAATTACAGCCACACCTCGATGGTCAACAGCAGCTAGTGCTAATTCAGGTGATTCAATGGCTGCTCTTCCAACTGAGACCAGAACAGAAGCTCACAGATGAATATAGAAGGGCGGTACTGGAGACAAATAAACTATATCTGGAATTAAGTAAAACCCTTGTCGAACAGGTAATCAACAACCTAACAAATAAAATTGTTATCGTTTAAATCAATTCTGTTTTTGACAGGTAATTAAACTTTTACTACTGTATCAGAGTACCGGTATTGAATGTTTTCGTGACAAGCAGCAAGTAACAGTTTCCTAATCCACAAAATCATATGGAAAACGCAGACGAATGAAAAGTCTGAATGTGAGTGAGTGAGTGAGTGAGTGAGTGAGTGAGTGAGTGAGTGAGTGAGTGAGTGAGTGAGTGAGTGAGTGAATTATGATTTAATAAGTGAGTTAGTGAGTCAGTGATTATGAGTGAATGGTTGAGTTAGTGAGCGAGTGAATGAGTTAGTAAGTGAATGATTTAGTGAGTGAGTGAGTGTAAAAGTTGGTATGTTTATGTGTTTCGGAATGTGTATTATGAGAGGGTATTGGTTATTGTGCAACAATAAGTGAGTGAGAATGTAAACGATTGACTAGCTATGTAGCCTATCTCTAAGTGTGAGTCAAAGTTCTAGAGAAGAAAAATTGGTCCGATTTCTTGCTGAAAAGATTCTTCCAATTGCATCTTTCCGTAATATAATATAGCAACAAACGTAGATCTGTCGATTTAATAATGTAATGTGGATATTCATATTGAACCACCTTCATGCCACCGCTATCCTAGAGGGCGACTGGACAGAAGAAAGAGCTACTTTCATCTTGAGGTACAAAGCTTCTAAAAACATAAAATAATGGATAATTCGGGCTTCAATGCTCTGAACAAGACAGTCTTCCAAATAGGAAGACACCATGACAAAAAAAACCTCACGTGAAAGGTGCTAGTAACACCTCCATGGACAAAAAAAGAATCAATCGAAGCAACAATCAAATAATCGAACAATCGAACAAGCGAGCAGTGACGAAGTGAATGAACATATCGCGGATTTAAGCATTTTCTCGATTGAAGAGCGTATAGTGACTGCAGTAAGCATTCAGGGAAAACCGCATACTGGGCAAACAATTGCACATATTATGACTAACTTTCAGCTGCGTTTTCGGAAGGCGCCATCACCCAAGAAAATATTATTTACCTGGGAATGCCGAACATTTACGACAGGATTCGTAAAGGATGCATCTCGGAATGGACCGTCGACACATCTGGAAACTAGTCCTGCTGTTAGAGAATCAATAACGCGATCTCCAGTTAAGTTGAATCTTAAGCGTGCTGCCGAATTGGGTATTTCCTTTCAACTATGAGAAACCACATGCACAACGATTTGAAAATGAACTCCTATCGCTCTTTGTCACTGGATGAACTATCAGGTGTGGTTTTAACATGACGCGAAGAAGCCTGCAGTTTGCTTCTTCACACGACGGTATTCCTGTAAAATATCTTCCTATTTATGTAGACCTATTTTCAAATTGCATCCAAAAGTCAAAAGTTTTTATTTTATTTTAGTAGGTTATTTTACGACGCTTTATCAACATCTCAGGTTATTTAGCGTCTGTAAAAAGTCAAAAGTTAAATTTAATATCGCTGTCGGTTTAATTCACTACATTATGCAAATGTTTAATAAGTAGAACATAATTACGAGCCTAAATTATACAAAACATTTTGGGAAGCCGCCAAAATGAAGTATGGACTTAAGGGGTCCGTGACATTCAAAAGGTTGGGAACTGCTGCTGTAGAAGACGAAAGGGAAAGTGAATAAGTGATCTGTAGGTAGTGAGGCTGTGTGAAAATGGCTGTGTATTACTGTGTGAATAGGACAGTGAAGAGAACATGACTGATAATATGGTAATGGGAACAACAAAATCAATGTGTGATTAAGTGACTGACTGAAAGACTCATTCATTCACTCATTAAATAGTCGATTGGTTTATAAATTTATCGATTTCTCGATTGACTCACTCGTTCACTGACTCGCACAATCACACACATTCACTGAACGTTCGATGGTGTATAATTGTATCAATTTATTGTATATATTCATAGATTTGTTCACTTACCGATTCAATTGCTGATCGAATTATTTCTTAAATTTGTTAAATGACTGACTGACTCACTCATTCAATCAGTCAACAGTCGATTAGTTTATAAATTTATCGATTTTTATTGACCCACTCGTTTACTCACTCGCACTATCACACACACATTCACTGAACGTTCGATTAGTTTATAAATGTATCAATTTGTATATTCAAAGATTTGTTCACTTACGACTCAATTTGCTGGTCGATTTATTTCTTAAATTTGTTAAATGACTAACTGACTTACTCGCTCACCCACTCATTCACTCAATAGTCGATTATACATACATACATACATACATACATACATACATACATACATACATACATACATATATACATATACACATACATGCATACATACATACAGTCGACCTGGTTGGCGAGTTGGTATAGCGCTGGCCTTCTATGCCCAAGGTTGCGGGTTCGATCCTGGGCCAGGTCGATGGTATTTAAGTGTGCTTAAATGCGACATGCTCATGTCAGTAGATTTACTGGCATGTAAACGAACTCCTGTGGGACAAAATTCCGGTACATCCGGCGACGCTGATATAAACTCTGCAGTTGCGAGCGTCGTTAAATAAAACATAACATTTACATATATACAAACAATGTCCTGCGTCTCCCTATCGGGAGCATAGGGTCACAACAAAAGAGCGCCATTTTGACCTATCTGCGGCCAAGGCCTTCACTTCTCTCCAGTTCTTCCTTAGATTTTGGGTTTCTTCTTGAACAGACCGCCGCCAGGTTATCCTGGGCCTTCCTCTTCTCTTACTCCCCTGAGGATTCCAATAGTCGATTGGTTTACAAATTTATCGATTTCTTGATTGACTCACTCTTTCACTCACTCGCATTCACACACACATTCACTGAACGTTCGATTGGTTTATAAATGTATCAATTTGTATATTCATAGATTTGCTCACTTAAAGACGCAATTGCTGGTCAATTTATTTCTTAAATTTGGTAAATGATTGAATCACTCATTCACTCAACAGTCGATTGGTTTATAAATGTATTGATTCTTGATTGCATCACTCGTTCACTCACTCGCACAACCACACACACATTCACCGAATGTTCGATTGGTTTATAAATGTATCAATTTGTACATTCATAGATTTGTTCACTTACCGACTCAATTGCCGGTCGATTTATTTCTTAAATTTGTTAAATGACTGAATGACTGACTGACTGACTGACTGACTGACTGACTGACTGACTGACTGACTGACTGACTGACTGACTGACTCACTCACTCACTCACTCACTCACTCACTCATTCATTCAGTCAACAATCGATTGGTTTGTAAATTTATCGATTTCTTGATTGACTTACTCGTTCGCTCACTCGCACAATTACACACACATTCACTGAACGTTCGATTGGTTTATAAATGTATCAATTTGTATATTCATAGACTCAATTGCTTGTCGATTTATTACTTAAATGTGTTAAATGACTGACTGACTCACTCACTCACTCACTCACTCACTCACTCACTCATAATTTGAGTATTTGTGTTTACATTGTTGACAGGAGCGCCGTATTAACCATGCGAGTTACACACCTGCTCCAAAATGGGTGCAGCCAATACCTCCAGAATCGTACGTGAATAATGAAGGAAGCTTTCCCGGGTTACTCGGACAAGACAGAGAACAGACTATAGATGAAACTGTCTCAGAATTAACTAAGTTTGCAGAATCTAGTAAAAACTATCCATATTCGGGACCAAGAGTCAGGATATTACATCCTCCACACACACTTATAAAATACAGGCTAGAAGAAAGCGACGGTGTAGCGAAGCCTGATTCTGGAGACCCACGGCTAAAGCAAAAGAAAAATGATGAAGTGCCAGAAGATTCATATACAATATCTTCTACAAGACAACATTTTACTTCTGAGAAAGAATATGCGCCACTGATACAGAATACCTCATACAGAACACCATGGAAGCATACATTCTGGTCGAACAGATATGAGGAGACACCAAGCGAACTAACGGACTACATCCTGGGAACACGTCGGAATATCGGTAAAGCAGAGGAAGCACCAGAAGAGAAGAAACCAGATAAACCTCAAAAGACTGCATCATTCAGATTACCAAAATTTCGGGATCCAGTTGTGTATAAGCCAAAATAGGGGGTTTTCTCAATAAACAATACATTCACACTTTTTTTTCTGAAAGAAAGAGCAGAATTAGTTTTTTATCAAATAATATAGGTCTGCTAGTGTTATGTCTTATTTATATTCAGATTTATCAAAGTAGGTTTCAAACTTCATATTGCCACAAGAGTAATCAAATTTCCAGCCAAAATAATTTAAGCTAAATAACGCGCAAAGCACAATGCTGGTTTCTCCACAATATCCAGTTTCCTATTTTACTGCGTGTTGAAGTCTCGATGCAGTAAGGTAGACAGATGTGAGAGTTCAGACTATTACCGTGATGTGGATTTTGAATTTCGAAACTTTGAGGTGAAACTTAATGTTTACATGTCGGAACTACACATAGGCTTCATCCTCAGGACAGCGTCGCTCAAGAACAGAAAGGTTTGCTTACTCTGTTGAATCAGTTATGCTTGAATTCCCCCAAACAGCTGGACCATGACGCTGCTAAAAGTGTAGACTCTAAAAATATAACCTTTAAGTAAGTAATTCCGAAATGTTTAAGAATTTTAATTTAAAATATAGTTGAAAAATCCAAACTCTTAACGCAAATGCATTGCTTCTACATACAATTTTAACCTCTGTCGAGATTTCATCCTAAGTCTTTTTGGTCTCTTTCAATGTAACACAGGCGGCGTGGGACGGGATTTCAAGTAATACAACGCAGAACTTCAAATTAGTAAAAGGCAAACATAAATTCCCTAGGATCAGAACTAATGATTGTGGTTTCCAAGCGTTACATTGGTTGTGCCTCGACTGTAATGCAAACTAAATTTCTAGTATATCTCTCTATTAAACAACACTATTATATTAACATTATTCATTAGTAGAGGGCGGAAAAATGTGCGTTACCACGCGATACAGGTTAGTTTGGTCTGAAGTATAGATGACGTCACATGTACAAGCGCAATAACAAATGCACTACGAGATGGCGGCAGTACAAGTAGGAACCAACAAATGACCTTCATTGTCAACTTCTAGTCGTATAGGAAAGGAAGCCAGGCGTTTACAATATTGCTTATTGCTTATGTGCAGGTAGTAGTGTTGTGTAAAAGTGATTTAAAATACCTAAGTCGAAGGATTTGGAATTAAACAGTCTAAGAAATAAATAGGAAGAGAGATTCTGATTCCGCAAGGAGAAAATATTTTCTGTGCCATGCGCAAATTTGAAATTAAAATACGTAGGAAATATTACATAGAGCGTCATTGTAAGAGCAAGAAACATGCCGAAAGCGTACAAAGATCTTCGACATCAAATAATGAAAAAAATGCACGATCTGAATTTAATGTGGATTTTTTTAATATGATGATTTCTGCAAATATTCCGTTCAAGAAACTTGATAATCGACATTTTAGAGTTGAAAAAATGAGAGAAAAATAATAATAAAATACCGGTTATATAGTTAGCCTATGTGTAACATTTTGAGTGGAGAGAAAAACGACGATACTATGGCGCTTTTTTCATTTGCACCTCTAACATCTTGTAACACGGAAAGAAGCTTTTCGATGTTGAAAAACTGTTTGAGTGATAGACGTCGAACTTTCTCTTTAGATAATTTACGGATGTACATATATTGTGGTTCAGTGTAATGCATCCTTTAATCATCCAGGCGGTGGCAGTTAACATTTGAGGTAAGTTTTTAAATCATCATAACTATATTATAACTTCATTCCAGTATTTATAGATCGACTGAATGGAGTGATGGAGTTCTCGTTACCAGACTGTACTCTCTTGCCGCTGTTTACGAGAGTGAATGATAACACTATAGCCCGTTGACACTGAACTTAAGGCATAACGCACATTTTTCCGTCCTTTATTCATTAGATATAAGTTAGCTTAGTTATGATACAGTGAAATTCGCGAAATAGACCAATCACAATAGCGGACACCTTTTATTATTGGACAGTCAGATTTACACATGCATTTATTCTAACAAAAGAATGGAAACAATTAAAAAAATTGAAAAAGTGGCTGAAAAAGTATTAGAAAAGAGAAAGAAATATACTAGGAAAAATATTTTATGTTTCAAATGACGAATTGAAAGAGTCAATACGAGAAAAAAATACATATAAGATAGTTACCAGGAAGACCCGCAATCTCTAGAACAGCGCCGTTCATGAGAGCGGCTCCGTTTAGCCGGCCACAGCTGCTTTCGCTCGGAGCAAAACGCTAACGCAGTGGCGGACTCACATTACAACTATCTTCCCTGCATTAACCCTGGAACGGTAACATGAAATTTCCTAATATAAATGATAACGTGGGGTGTCACTAGACCCCCTTACTATATTCAAGTTTAAAGACTGAAATATGGAAGAAATGTATTATATTCTTTAATATTACATAGAACTAATATGCTTACAATAATAGAATTGAAAAAAAGAAAACATGTTGATCTACAAAAAACAACAATAAAACTGTCCATTCGTCTGAGCTATTCCAGGAAATAAGTAGACTATGTGGGAGACTGATGGACCCCTACGTTATCATTCCAGAGTTAATATAGCAAGAGCCAGGGTTGTTCTATTCATTCAGTCTGTCAGACATAATAGTTTATAAGGATATTACATCAATTCATTGTACAGTACAGACTTTATAACATTCTTATTAATTTAATGAAATAAATTTCGCTCTATGCACACACACAAATCATTAGGCTTATTTACACAATCTATATGAACAGTGCTTTAACAATTACATAATGGTGTTAATAATATAAACATATGTAGTCCTAATAAAGAATTGCAATCGGAAACACAAGAAGGAAATGAATAATAAACACTCTCTTACACTTTTCATGCAATAAACTATTGTAACAAAATCGTACTTCCGTCAATCTGAAATCAATAAATATTTTCTATTGAAAACTATTTGAAACTCAATAACCAAAATAACTATGTGGTTGTTTTCCGGGACTTATGAGGTCGTTTAATTTGCAGAAACCATTCAATGTTTGGAACAAATGCATTAGCCATGTTCAATCTCAAAATATAATTTTTGTAAGTGACGTACAGTATGCATGCGTCGTGCGCTTCGAGTCTCGCTCATCATTCTCGAAATAGCATTTAGTCGGCGTGGAAAAAATTCATAACTTTGAATAACATACATCATTGAAATAAATAACATTATAAATGCTTAAATGAGACAAAAAGACAAAACAAAACAGTATCTCAGTTATCAAAATGTTCTGGTTCTATTATATGATATTACCTAAGGTTATAGGCCCTATAAATAGAAAAAAAAAACAAGTCTCAAATAAATTTGCATTCTAAAAAACATAAAAACATAACGTTAATATTTTTTTACTTGCGATTGCATACTTGATCTCAAACATATGAAAAGAAAATTCCTAGCCTTTTAATAAGAGTATAGTAATTAAATAAAGACTGGGGAACGGATTATTATACACTGAAAGGTAGAGATGATGTTTCAAATAGGCTACTTGATTGTTCATACATATATAACAGTTGCCAAAGTAGATAAAAGTTCAGTCAGTATAAATAACTGTGGCGATTCAAGGCTGCTTGACGTTAGGGACTTCGGGAGTGATCAATGTCGTTTCGAAACACTCACAAGCAGTCGTCAACGACGCGACGTATACAACATTGTCGTGCGGGTTTTCGGCTTTGCGGGCGCTGTTAGTCTTACTTTCTCGACCGTTGTTCATCTCTAGTTTCTACTCTGTTGTGACCAATACATCTTAAGCGCCACTTTATAAAAAAATGTGTTTCTTTACCTAACCATGACGCACAGCCTGTCAAAATAGCATAAGCGAGTCTTCAATAATATACAATGAGAAAACAAGAATACATTTTATCTTAACCGTTTAAGAATTATTTTAGTGACAAACAAATCGTTTTAAGACATGTCTAGTTCTCAATAATCATCGTATCTTTTTTTTACCAAGTGACTCATAATTATATGGCTTAATTGGTTTGGCTTTGTTTTTCGAGGGCCGAAGTCGGGACGAATTCTTGCACTTCGGTTTGCATTAACTCACTGTGCGCCCTATACAGGGTGATTCACGAGGATTTACCACCACTTACGTAGCTTATTTCCGAACACATTCTGAGCAAAAAATGTCATGTAAACATGTGTCCTAATCTCAATATTTTAAGAATTACACTAATTTGAAATTATTTGTAAAATACCATTATTCTTTAGTTTTAAGAATAAAAGAATATTGCAGATAAACAATGAACTATTCAGGAGTATCATTTCTTTAATTAGCTAGTATTCTGAAGCTAAAAATGTGTTGTGAATTCCATAGTTGCTTTATATAGAATTTTTTTAACTACAAAATTACATTTTCTTACGCATTTATCGAAATTGTTACAAATCATGCCACTCTTGTAAATTTTTCACGACTGTACATTAAGATACATAATTAAACTGTAAAGAATCAAGTTCCTAAAGTCGTATGATTTGTAACAATTTTTGTGATAAGTGCGTAAGAATGATGTCATTTTTAGTTAAAAATTGAAAAACAAAATCTGTACAAAGCAATTAACAACACATTTTTAGCTTCATAACAGTAGCCAACTAAAGAAATGATACTTCTGAATAGTTCATTCTCTATTTGCAATATTCTTTTACCCTTAAAACTAAAGAAAAAGGTATTTTACTAACAACTTCAAATTTGAGTAACTCTGAAAATATTGAGATTAGGACACATGTTTATATGACTTTTTTGCTCAGAATGTCTTCAGAAATAAGCTCCGTAAGTGGCGGTAAATCCTCGTGAATCAGCCTGTATAATGTGATTGTTGACCAAGGTCGCCAGGTGACCTGGGTGGCATTCGTTAATCCGATACTGACAGGTGGGCTATTGCTATTCTGCCTTAGTCCTGACAAAGCCAGGTGTCATCTTTGGACAAGTGCTGATAAGCCCCAGGCTCTGAAGCCCAAGTCCTTCCTACATAAGCATCAGAAACATATACTATTCCTAAAACTTCACCCCATTCTATTTTTAACTCTTGTAGATGATTGATACATGGAGGGGCAGTGGAATCATCATGTGTGACTAACCAAAACAACTGGACATGACCGTCCGCCCTCATCCTAACTCAAGGTTCAAAGCAAGGACACAATAAGCTGCCGGTACGACGAATAATTTTAAACGTTTGGCGTAGAATAAGTCCATCAACTGGCCTGCCATTTCACTTGTAAGAATGGAGGTCACGTAACAGAGTCAGTCGGAGAGGAGGCAAGTACATCGGGGAAAGTCAAAGGGCAGCCACATCTTCCTTCCGTCTCGTGAAGAGGCGCACCAACAAACGAGGGTTACGTTACCTGATGGGAGCAAGGAAAAACAAGTAACACAAGCAACAATAGTGGGGATGAGCTGAAAAAATATATCCTTTCACTCTCATCTGGAGGGGATTTCTCACACATAGCAGAGATGAGGCAACCCTATTCTTCGCTACTTCTCATCGTCAGTCGGTGCCCGGGCGTTCAACGAGATACACACAGCGTCTGAAGAGTGATCTGTACGTACGGTATATAGTGATCTTGTGATACATGTTAGTTAAGCTACCTGCAGAGCGGTGAGTGCTGTGTTACAGTGTACCAGGTCATGGATACTATACAATCCATATTAATTTCAATTATAAACAAACAGGTTTATAAAATGTAATACAGAAAAAGAGAGGAAACATAAAGACTTCAATCTCTGTCTCACGCCTACCGATAACAAGTGTAAAATAAATTATTAATTCCACAAGAAATAACATTTTTGGAAGTGAATAAATAAATAAATAAATAAATAAATAAATAAATAAATAAATAAATAAATTAAATAAATAAATAAATAAATAAATAAATAAATAAATAATAATAATTTCATTGTAAATGTACAATTAATTATATATTTATAATTTACTTATGCGTTGCAGTCTTTAACAGAACTAACTGCGTTTTTACTATTTAAATAAAACATCAATACACGAGATGATAAAACGGTGCGAAAGGCATATTTCTTGTTTAACTCATAGATATTACAAATACATTTGTTTAAGAAATTTCATAAATAAAATGGAAAGAAAGATATAGAGCTATTTTGGTCCACTCCTGTGGAGTAACGGTCAGCGAGTCTGGCCGCGAAACCAGGTGGCCCGGGTTCGAATCCCGGTCGGTGCAAGTTACCTGGTTGAGGTTTTTTCCGGGGTTTTCCTCAACCCAATACGACCAAATGCTGGGTAACTTTCGGTGCTGGACCCCAGACTCATTTCACCGGCATTATCACCTTCATATCATTCAGACGTAGATGTTGATGCAGCGTCGTAAAATAACCCAATAAAATAAAAAACATATATATATATATATATATATATATATTTATATATTTCTACATAATTTCTCTGCCACATCCCTAAATGTTAAGTGCTAAACCTATGATTAAATTAAATTTCTGCGCCAGAAAAAAATCTAACAAGATAAAAGTAAATAACTATACTATATATTAATACCAGAGAGCGGAATTTACGCAAAAACCTATTTTTTCCTTGATACATACAGGCTTGAGATTTAATATTTACATATTTCATGGAAATATAGTTATAAATAAAGGGAGTTTTATAGTGCCTAAAAATGCCTATTTCGACGTTAGTGCCTATTTGTAAGTTTTTTAATTTTTGCATCATTTTTCGTAACTGTTTACTGTTTTTCTTAACATCCTGCACCGTACACATTCCAAGAGTGATAACAACAACTCCTTCCTAGCAGTGAACAACCCAATACAGAAGTAGTACCTCCGGGCCACCCCTTCTCATTCTTATAATATTTAAATCCTAAAATTACAACTTTCAGTCCGCCTGGGTGGCGTAGTCGATATAGCGCTGGCCTTCTGTGCTCGAGGTTGCGGGTTCGATCCCGGCCCAGGTCAATGGCATTTAAGTGTGCTTAAATGCGACAGGCTCATGTCAGTAGATTTACTGGCATGTAAAAGAACTCCTGCGGGAAAAATTATTATTATTATTATTATTATTATTATTATTATTATTACTATTATTAGGCCCTATTTCTTCCTCTGTCTGTCAGCAATTTAAGACAAACTCGCTGGGTTGTACTCGAATAAGCATTCTCTTACATTCCAAGACAGATAACAACCCCTTCCATTTTCTCACCATTTGTAAGTACAGCAGTGAGCGACACAATAGCCACAATAGGTGCTGATCATCTACTGTGAAGCAAACTATGGAAATGTGATCGGTGAATGAAAAACACTCTTATATTCTTACATTCTTTAACAAAAAAACCCTATTTTTTATTTTATAGAGCCTAAATAAAGGAGTTTAAGAGCCTAATTTAAGCGCCTAAAATACCACATTTAGAGCCTAAAATTCCGCTCCCTAATTATTACATGTAATTCTTCGACTGAGGAATACACCAGACTATCGCTCTCGGCTCACATAGCGGAAGATTATTTCAGTAAAATACAAGAGTTCATTTATCGGCAGCGTCCACGAACACAATGCTTGTAGTATTTTCTCCAGAAAGAATAGAAAGTGTCCGTGTGCAATGAGCTTACAACTTAATTGATTTCCTAAGTCGAAATTTTCCCGATATTATCATCCAAAACAATATTAATAATTAAGTAATAATAACAATAATTATTATAATAATAATTAATACTCACTTCGGGAAATAATGAAGATACAGTATTGTTACATCTTCCCTCTAACATCAATCATAAAACAGTCTGCTGGCCAGTTTCGACAATCCAGCGTTGTATTGATCTTTCTATATTCCTTGTTCCCAAAGGTCTATAGTTTAATATTTATTTTTAATCTCATTGTAAGGACATGTTCTTCCTACTTTCTCTGTAATATTTTCGTATATCATTAACATAAACTATGCCAAGAGCCCTCATTTCTTCTGATCATATATGGTAAAGTGAAAACATATGTACTTCTCGAAAATGGTATTTCACTGAAATGAACTACCGGTATTATTTTGTTTTCTACGTCTCGAAGATTCCCTTCTGTAGAATAGCGGTAGTACTGAAAGTCTAAAGAAAGTTGATAATAGCTTCCTTTTTTATATTTTTGAAAGTTTTAATCTCTTCTTTTAATTTCTGTTTACTATATTATCCACAAATGTTATCTTAATTTGTCATTTCTCTACTTGAGTGAATTGAAGTTTTAATACATAATTAGCAACTAATTTCACTTCAACCAAAAAACTTAAAAAATTCCTTAGGGCCGTATTCATAGACATTTTTAGCGAGGGCTTTCGGTGGATTATCAGCGTTTTTCGTATTCATAAACCAGTGTTAGCGATAGGATATGATTTGAATCCTGTACTAGTAATCAGTGGATAGCCGGGGCTAGCTTAGTACGCTCGTAACGCGTGCTGCGAAATATCTATGATTAGCACCCTAAGTGACTACGGGTATAAAATCTGAGTAGATCAGAAGACATACTGAAATTACAAGTGTTTAAAGTAAACTTATCTAATATTTTCACAAGAGGTAAAACTAGAAGTCAATATGTGCGATTGATTATATACTATTAACACAGTCTAGTAATGAGGCGATATTAGCGATCCTAGTGGTTAGCAGCTATCTATGGATGCATATTTACTACGTATTGATCTTCGTGACAGTATATACTAGACTGTGCTATTAGCATGACTTCATATCGTCAAAGATCAGAAATGCCATCGATAGCCTACTTGAAGTTTTTGGAGACAGGACGTAAGATATTTTGTACATCCTTATATGGAAGAATTTGTGATAACTCAACGCAGTTACAGTAGTAAGTGTAACAGTTCTCACAGTAGCTAACAGCATGCTTGACGTGAGTTTATCGCTCTCCTGTTGGCTAACTTTGAACGTAAACAGCGTGAGAACATTCACACATAGAGGACTAGTTGTTTTACTATGCAATACGATTTTTCTGTCTTAATGTACGAATTATGGGACAAATTATATAGGCCTACATTGATTTTATTACATATCCATAACTTATAGCTACGTTCAATTTATTGCACGATAAAACGCACTATTTATTCCATTGTTCTTAATAGATAGGCCTATAATGCATTTATAGTTTTTACAAAAAAAAATCTTCATAAATGAAAATAACATTTGCGATGCTTCAGGAGTCAAAGGAAATACTGTCAGAATCTGGAAATGTTTATAAAAAATTAATTTAAATCATTCATTAGTTATTTATTATGTTTACGACATGTCTGACTTCACAGCGAATCCACATAAACTTTCAAAGAGGTCAAATATGTTAAATCTTGATGCACTGATTTTTCTACAACTCGAACAAGTAAACCTGAATAAGTAACAAATTGTTATTATTTTGTTTTATTCAGTAAAATCTGTTACGGAACCTTGTAGATTTAAATCATAATCTTCCAATATTTCCATACGTGTTGACCAATATTTGAAAAACCCTATCAATTGACAAATAACGTAGCACATAGGCCGGTTGATATTTCAACTTTCATGACTTGGAAGAATACAGGGTGATTCACGAGGATTTACCGTCCCTTACAGAGCTTATATCCGAAGACATTCTGAACAAAAACTGTCATATAAACATTTGTCCTAATCTCAAATATTTCCAAAGTTACATTAATTTGAAGTTGTTAGTAAAAATACCTTTTTTCTTTAGTTTTAAGAGTAAAAAAATATTACAAATAGGGACTAAACTATTCAGAAGTGTCGTTTCTTTAATTGGTTAGTAATCTGAAGCTGAAAATGTGTTGTTAATTGTTTTGCACAGATTTTCAGTTTTTAACTAAAAATGACAACATTCTTACGCACTTATAAAAAATTGTTACAAATCACACGACTTTAAGAACTGATTATTTACAGTTTAATTATGCATCCTAATGTACAGTCTTAAAGAATTTACAACAGTGGCGTGATTTGTAACAATTGTTGTGTTAAATGCGTAAGAAAATGTAATTTTGTAGTTAAAACTCGAAAAAAAATTCTGTACGAGACAACTATGGCATTCACAACACATTTTTAGCTTCAGAATACTAGCTAATTAAAGAAATGATACTCCTGAATAGTTCATTCTTTATCTGTAATATTCTTTTACCCTTAAAACTCGAGAATAATGGTATTTTACAAACAACTTCAAATTAGTGTAATTCTGAAAATAATGAGATTAGGACAAATGTTTATATAACATTTTTTGTTCAAAATATCTTCGGAAATAAGCTGCGTAAGGGACGGTAAATCCTCGTGAATCACCCTGTATAACAAATTATAATATATCTACAGCATTGCCACACAATTTTTTCATCCATGGAGTGTTTTCATTCATAAGTGTGACAAATATATAGGGTGGGAGTGATATAACTGTGCAGATTGAAGGGGGCAAATAGAATATATCCAAATAAATAAAAAAACGCATATTATTCATTTTGTAATTACTCGTAAATGCATGATAATTAAAAAATTTGGCAGCAGCGCGTCGCCGACTCACATACGAATACACACACGCATTCGGTCACGCTAGAAGGGTTGGCAGACTTCCTAATGGCAGGAACTAACGATACGTGATAATCTTTTTATTAATTTGTAAGAAAACCGTCCATTTTATTGATAAGCTGCAAGGAGATAAATCGTTCTTTATCAGTTTCACTAATGATAAGAGTAAAAATCAGAATCGTATGGATACTTAACGAGTAAAACAGTGTTAACATTTAGGGGATTTTTTTTTAGAAAAGTGTTTATTTGGGACTAATATGGTATTAGAATTTTTGTTGTATTCTATCCAATAAATAAGTTGTTAAAATGTGCGCAGTTATATTATTTCCAGCCTGTATAGTTAGTGGGATATAATTTTCAAGCTCTGACAATTCATACCTAACATTACCCTAGAGTCAATAAGATTTACATAAAGTAAATTAATGAGGGAACAACACATAGCTTAGATAACTGATTTTCATAAAGAGCGTTGACTTTGGTCCCCAACAGATACAGTGTGATTTATAGTGAACAAGAGAACATTGTGGTAACGCTATTCCAAGGACAGTGAGGTATTATGATACTACAGAAAATATGTTTGTCTATGTTTCCGCATCAAAACGAATTTTAAGCTTTTCTGAATATCGAAAATATGGTTTTTGTTATACAGTATCTTTGTTCGTCGGTATGTATACAGATTCTCCCCTAAGACTACTGGACAGATTTTGTTCAGATCTATTACAGAGTCAATTCAACCGCGCGGGAAATATGCACTCGGAATACTGAGTGAAAGAGTGAAAATTCGAGAGGGAATGTGCTTTCCGCTTTTTTTAAATAGGATACTGCGACAGTATATGCATCTGTCTGCATTATGGAAAAGCTTAATTTGGTATTAGAGGAAATAATTATTATAAGTAAGAATCTGTGGTCATCTCTGTTCCGACTTCAACTCGTAACTTTTATATTTAGGGAACTCTAAAAGCCAAAATGTACAAAAGTAACCTACATATCACAGATGAACTAAAAATAAATAGCATTCAGCTAAACGTCTCTTCCATTTCTCAACGGGAATTGCAGCAAGGGATGAGTCGCTTCTTAAACAGGTATCGCAAATATTTGTAACAAAAGGACAGACGGTTTCAGCACTTTCTTTCTTAATTTTCCTAATTAAATGATGTTTAACTGCTTATCTTTAGTAAAATAATAATTATAGTTCATCGTGTGTCGAATTACTGATATTGTTCTGCGTATGAACATTTTTTTAAGTATGTTTCATTTAACGACGTTCGCAACTGCCGAGGTTATATCAGCGTCGCCGGTGTGCCGGAATTTTGTCCCGCATGTTATCTTACATGCCACTAAATCTAATGACATGAGCCTTTCGCATTTAAACACACTTAAATGCCATCGACCTGGGCCGGGATCACACCCGCAACCTCGGGCTCAGAAGGCCAGCGCTATACTGCCTTGCCACCCAGGGCGACCTCATGAACAATTGTGAGCTCTCTGCATAACCGGAGTTTGCGAGTGGCTCAGCCGAGAGTCAGGTTGCCGCGTTGTTGTTTCCCTACAAAACAGTAACCTAGACTGTGACGGTACTATTTTGCATTGCCTGTAATGAGGCGATATTAGCGATCCTAGTGGTGAGCAACTATCTAATGTTTGCATATTTACTACGTATTGAGCTTCGCGACTGTATATACTAGACTGTGGTTGAAACCTCTTAATGCGAAGACTGTACAAAATGACGGTTAACTAAAATCGTCTGGCGGTGATTTTGCCTTTGAATTTTTGTTCTGCAATGTACAATAAATAGTTTCATGTGAAACAATGTAGTCTACACATTACATTACCAAAAAATATTTGGTTCAAACTAATCATTAATATCTACAACTTGTACTTCAAATCGAACCCTCCTCTAGATTAAAATTTGTGGCTTATAAACATTTACATAAGTTATTTACAACAATAAAATTACCGGAAAATAATCTTGATTGTTTCAGAGAAAGTGCAAGGAATAGTTTAACAGAGAAAGTAATATAAATAAATACACACGTTGTATTATTTGAAAAGGCACTAAATTAGCCCACTCCATATCGTCCATCACATGCTTCATCCTACACAGCAGCGGCATCTCTTTCGGTCAAAGAATCCTCAATCTCTCTCTCAGCGGGGTAGCTACTGCACCAGTCGCTTACATTGTCGGCAGTAAATTTTAGAACTGGTTTGTTTCGAATTTGTATGAGTAGTAAGGAAATCAGTCATAGAATATCGCTTGCGGACTACCAAGAAAAATACAACAGAACGAGGAAAAATGTGTTTGGAGGGTTTAAAAATGTATATAAAACAATGGTTATCTTAACTACTGCTTATGATTTATAATGACTAGGGCTAGGATTTTGATGAAATTGCATCTTTTTTCTAGTAAGCCAGAAAAATTGCTGCTTTAGTATTTGCATGTTATCTGATAAACTGAGTGTTTTAAAACATATTTGTTAAGGCATTTTTTTGCCTCTTACAACTTATAAGAGCATTTTTTGTTTTATTCGGTCATTTTTAGTATATTTTCATTTAATTTTGGCCATAAATCCCGATTATTAATGTAAAATATTATTTATTTCCTTTGATATTTTCTCTACATATTTTGTCCATTAATACCCGTTATTTTGTATATTATTTTAATCGTTTTTTCTAAACAAATATTGTCATTTTAACGTAGTACACCCCCATGTAATGGATCAGTCGAACTGCCCCTTCACTATAGACTCCTCTATACCTGCAAGTTCAGGATAAGAGTGGCCTTGTAGTGGATTGTATGGAACTACAACAGATAAAATAATTAATTAAAGTGTACTACTTAGAAACATTATGTAAAATTAAATAAACATGAATGTTGGTATTATAATTTAATTGAATTACTAGTCTAAATATCAATATTCCTACTAAGCCAATTATATAATATCAATTTTTAGGGCATTTTAAGGGCATTTTGAAAGATTTTTAGGTCATAAATGCATTGTTTTAGGACATTTTTTGATTATTTATAGGTCATCAAAATCCTAGCCCTAATAATGACAAATGTGTGTAATTTAGTAAGGTACCACTTACTCAAATAGGCCTAGTTATTATGTCATCTTCTTTTTTACTAATGGCGTTTACTTGACTGTTCATCATTCACCCATGTGAAACCAATTGTTTAGACCAATTTACCGATAGAGTCGTTGCCCAGGGTGCGCCAAAGAAGGCTAGTCTACGTTACACCTACTATGTGATGAGATGATGAAGATTTGTTGGGATGCCACATGGGGAACCGAAGCTCCCGGAGAAAACTCCTGTGTTACTTAGGCCTATACCACTGGCTTATCGATCCTTCCACCAACTTTGTTAAGTAATATAACTTTAATTAATGGTAATACATTTATATTTTGAATTCAAACATTCCCGACATCGTTTGATGAAATTGTTACTCACACGCAAATATTTTATGTATTTCCGTAACATGTGCAATTTCTCTCCTTATATTGTTCCTGAGATCGTCTATAGTGTGAAGTTTATTCCTGCATACTCTATTTTTAGAGTATTTAGACTGTGATAACAATTTCATCAGATGATGTCGGAAATGTGCGAATGTAGACGACATCACTTTGAACAACTCCAATAACAAAGGTTAGTACTCATTATGACAAAATATGTAATTGTGTACAAATACGGAATTAAAATTTGGAGCGAGTCTTGATGAGAGTCCACCTGTATAAGGGTAACGATTTCACACGACTGTCTACAAATAGCATATATATACAGGGGCTCTTGTTACTATACATGCGCAGTGTGTTTTAAGCGAAACATACAATAAGGGAGCTCCAAATTTTATTTCCGTACCTGTACATGCTATTATAAATCGAAATTATATGAGTAAAAATACACGGCAGGTTAAGAATCGATAATGACGCAGTCTACGCAAGAATGTTTGATGCGCGTGTTCCCTACTCATTGTCAGAGCCGAGCTAAATATAAAAGAAACCATCTACGTTACATTTGAGATTAGTATCCGCAATTTTCTCTACAGAATAAGAGACAGTTAAAATAACCAATAAGAATTCAGTCCCTTTATTCCAGAAGGAAGTGTCCTCTGATTTATGTTCAAAATAATATTGGGTGGATCACTAACTAATTTTGTTAGAATTTCCTTGCCGTTGATAAAAAAAAATGGACTGATTTGATCAAACTGGTAATAGTCCCGTAGAAGAATTGGATTGGATTTCATTAGATAGCACTTTGTGGGTAAGAGGTAAACCTAAAAGTAAGTCAGTCTATCTCTATTGATATTTTATACGACCCTTGATATGACAACTATAACCTATTGGGTCCTACTGAAATTTTATTTGAACGCGATTGCAAACGTTTATATAACTCACACAGCAATGCCATGACCTGATTTTTATTCTTCCTCATTCGAGCGTCAGATAAAATCCAAATCTCACGAACATACCAAGGCACCTGTCAGCACGAGCAGAAACGTGGGAAAGAAATGACTAGCAGTAATATTTCCTGAAGTTCTCTTATTCAGGGATAGACTAGTTCTCCATATCTACCAGTTTTACTTAGTTTCCGAAGAACCACATTAAGAGAAGGAAATTCATATGCAATGAAAACTTACATCCGAGAAAATAAAGACATAACATTAATATTATAGATATATTAATTTGTCCTACAGAATTTATCTGTAATATTGGCACTTAATATTTTAGGAGAAAAATTCGCTCCGGCGCCGGGATCGAACCCGGGTCCTTGGTTCTACGTATCAATCGCCTATACAAAAGTCAACTCTGCCAATAAATATCAGAAAAAAACTAATAAATTACACTGTTCAGTAGAAATGAATTTTCCGTAAATGATTTTGTGAGAGTAAAGTCAAAAATGAACTTTCCATAAATATTGTAATTAGATTAGAATAGTGCCAAGACATATTATGTAGGTTGGAGTTAATTTCATCAAGTTTCTAAGTGACCTCTTCATATCTGGCTGTGAATAATTTTATATATGTATTTTATGTGTGCATGTTATTTTATATTTGGTCATGAATATTTTAAACATAGTCTATTTTATATGTGCGTATTTTTTCATACACGGTAGAACTATAAACGACGTTTCTAGCTACATTCAACAATTTCTTTTCTGTGGTACAATAAGACTGTACCTTTTTTCCTCTTGATCGAACTCAACGGTGCGGTCCGAAGATTCGTGGGTTCGAATCCCGCCTCGAGCATGGATAGATGTCTCTTGTTAATGTTCTGTCCTTTGTGTATCTCAGTTGAGGCCCCTAAGATCCGCTAACCCCAAGCTAGGGGAGAGCCACAAATGTGTCGATATCTAGTATGTGTGTCTATAGAATCGTCCCTTCCCCTACAGTTCTTTGGAAATAGTAAAATTCAGAATAAATGAAAAGGAATGTATTGAACGTATATCAAAATTAATTTCACAGGGACTGAAAGATACTGATTGTGAAATATAAAAAAGTTAAATTATACTTAATTTGTACAACTGGAGTTACAATTCAGTTTAAATTAATTTTCAACGTTTAATAAATTGATGCCACTTGTTTAATTTACATAATAAGCGAATAAATGAAATGTTATTTGTTACATTTTGAAATTTATTTAATTTTGTAGTCAATATGGCGAATTGTGAAATTCTGAGGACTTCATAATCTTCCCGAGTAAGTAAAGATTATTTTTCTTTCAATTTACTACTATTTTAAAAAGGAAGTTACGACTATTCGTCCCAAAAAATTCGTACCAGGACTATTTGTCCCAGGCCATTCGTACCATGATACAATTAGTACCCACATTATTTGTCACTAATAAGGATGTCGTCACATGTTTAAATATGTTCCAATTTATTTCATCAAATTTGAAGTGATTTCATAATCCGTGGAAATATGACTCGGTGCTAAATCAATTCCGTAAAGTGTCCTAGCCTCGTCAAGTACTCTTTGCAACATGTTCTTGTACATAATTTGGCTTCTATTTATCTTCAGCGCCATAAGTAACGAGAACCACTGGCCGCGAATATTTCTGTATATTGTACTGTATATAACTGGCACATTATATATGGCGCACTTTTGAACGTGCCATCACAAATGCAATACATACAACGACTCAAGATTTGAAGATTTTCTTTAGGGGCGAAAATAACTAATTTCGATTCCTCATCAAATTTAGTAGCCACTGACGTCCATTCTTTTCGACTTTAAATTTATCTGGTATTGCTGTCAGGCTTTCTAAATTTCTGGGATTTGGTGGCAAGTCGTCTGTCCTCACACGTTGAATAGTTTTACGAATTGTTTGAGTCTTTGGAAGCTTCAGATGTGTCTCACTCGTTACATTTGCCACATGCCGATCTATTATAGACGAGGTAGGTTCACTGGAAATTCTAGAGGCTTCTTTTATAGATGAAACTATCTCCATGGCGTCCACCCTGTGGAGTAACGGCTAGCGCGTCTGGCCGCGAAACCAGGTGGCCCGGGTTCGATTCCCGGTCGGGGCAAGTTACCTGGTTGAGGTTTTTTCCGGGGTTCTCCCTCAACCTAATATGAGCAAGTGCTGGGTAACTTTCGGTGCTGGACTCCGGACTCATTTCACCGGCATTATCATCTTCATCTCATTCAGACGCTAAATAACCTAAGATGTTGATAAAGTGTCGTAAAATAACCTATTAAAATAAAAAAAATCTCCATGGCTTTACATTTTCTCCAGTCAGGCGCGTGTGTTTGATCAGTTGATTTCAGTACCTCTAGAGTGGTGATTGCAAGATGGACCCGCGCGAACATTCGTTTCTTCTTTCACATCTCCATTCAGTTTTTGTTGGTCCCGCACGATGCCGTGTGTATGCGAAACCGTTATATTATATCAATTTAGAACGTCCTTTTTCTGATACAATGAGACGGGGGCGACCGTTCTCCATACCGAAAATTTTGCTCAAACTTTGTAATTATTTTGCCGATCAACGATGTACAATGGAAGAACTATAATTGTGGTACCAACTATTATTGCGATACGAACTGTCTGGTGCGAATTACAAACTTGGAACCAATTGTCGGAGTATCTAATGTCTGGGACAAATTGTCGGGACACTTAAAAAGGGCGTAACGAAAAGTTTGAAAACCATTTAATGCGATTATTTTATCTTTTTTCTTAATACAGATTGTCCCAAAATTCGCGCATATGGACTACATAATGTGAATCCTGGTTGAAAATGGACACGAAAATGTGACAAAATTTCGTGAAAAGAATTTTTAATTACAAAATGTGGCAACACTATATTTTGCAAATAAATATTACTCCTGTAACCGTAGCTCAAGCTACCCGTACGCTGTTTAAAACTAAATATTCATGGTTCAAGCCACCTCCCCGTTATTATTATTATTATTATTATTATTATTATTATTATTATTATTTTATTTTTTTTAATTATATTTCTGTAATGTAACTTATGAATTATTTCTGTAGGTACTTCATTTTGTTCCATTATAACTTCATAATAGATTACTGTTTATTTGTTTCTTATCATTTTATTGTCTGTTAGTTACATTACATTACAGTAGACTACTAAGACATTATGTGTTGTGCAATGTTGACCAATTGTACACTGAAATTCTTCGGACGTAATTTTGTTGCTGTCATTCTCCTCTCCATTTTCATCTTCAATTTACACTATGTAGACCGAGTGCTCGAATTTCGAGACTCTCTATATACTATTAATACAATGTTTCCATTTACAATTAGTTTATTTAAATGGTTATTTAACGACGTTGTATCAACTAGGAGAACATCTAGTAGTTATGAAATTCATATCAGCGAGATGGTATTTTGGAGATAATGAGTTCGAAGATTGGCCAAAGGCTTATATGGCACTCGCTTCGCAGTTGGGAAAAACACCGTGAAAAACCCCGACCAGTTAAAGAGTCTAAGAGGGATTCAAACCCACGCCCGAGTACAGCCTCGACGCGTCAGGCCAGCTCGTTACTCATAACAGGCTTCGGCCTAGGGACACAGAGTAACCAGTATGAGGTTTAGAGTACACGGAGTATAAATGGCGTCATGACCCGTGTGCAGTCACCCGACTGCAACAGCACAGGTGGGTCCGTAATGTGCATTACCGTTGTGTGTAGGCCTATTGCTGCTTGGCTGAGGTACGTGTAACAGGCTTCGGCGTAGGGACACCTGATTGAAGGTTACAACTCACGTTAATACTTTAATGGTAGACATTTATTGTCTACACTAGGAATGCACTGTATATACTGCATCTGTACAGGGTGAAATATATTTTGTGCCGTACTGTGACGGACTGTTTACATGTTGAGACACGAAGTAACGGCGCGCTCCATCCCCCACTCCACTCAACCAACACAACTCTATTGTCCGTGCGTTCTGAACTTCATGCGTTTCTGTGCCCAGGACCGAAGCCTGGTCATAAGCTATGCCAGAGGTCTATGATTGCTAGTTGACACGTCATTATATTAAACTTTTATATCAAGGGGTCAGAAGCAAAGGTGTATAAGTGTACTTCAGTTACTTTAGAGAAAATGTGATTGAAAATGATTAATCTTTCGTAAATATCGTGAAGATTCGATTTTAAATTTTAATGTGTGATGTCGTTGAAAGATATATCCCTTTGCCACTAAAATGTTTTATGCTTTAGCTTATCCTGGATGTATTTAACTCATTTTTTTATAAATGTCACTTGTACCCCTTTGCTTCTGATCCCATCATATGTAATTTGATTGTTAAAATAATGTCCTCAAAATTGTCTAATGTTTCCTCATAGGGAACGGTGAAAATCGAAATGAGACAAGTGGTCAGCAGGCTTGAAGCTCACATAAACACTACCTCTCAGCCCCAATTTACCTTGCAAGGACGCGTTTTCATGTAGACCCTACCGGTATCTTTTAAATATATCTCCTCCCATTTTCCCACTCATTCATTGCCAATAAAATAGTGTTGAGCGTTTGCAATAAATAAGTTCATCTATTATAAAAATATAACTCAAAATGCTGGAGCCAATTTAATAAGAATTACATTTTGTCATGGTGTAAAATGTCTATAATATTAAATCTAGTAGCCTATACACACTTTCTTTCACGATTTTATTTTGACCGAAATATGCACTATAAATAAGTAAACATAAAACCAAATTGATAATTCTGATACCGGCTTGACTTACTCAAAGTTTTATAATTTAATAATTCTTCGCTAGTGCTAAATATTTTCTTATCAGTAGAAATGTTAACCCCAGGAATTATCGGAGAATATAAGGCCTAGGGGCGATAACATTGGTTATTATCAGAAATATGTGAGCATGATGTATTTGTAATATAGGCCATGCATTAAATTGCACCACCATGTGACCTTGTATGTATCGGTATTTTCCATTTCACTTATCTAGCGCTTTGTTCTAATATTGTAACCCGTGGCTCGGCACCCCAGGAAGGGCCAAGGCCAATCAGCCGAACTGCTACCCTCACGTTCACATGAACGATCATTGAATCAGTAGGGTTGTAACGACTGGTCAGTAGGTTATCCTTTCATAGATTAAGTTTGATTAGAGCTTATTCGTTTCAGAAAACATGTCCACTTGATGCATACAAGTGTGTTTCTTTTATAGTATTTTTAATTTCCTGATATCCTACTACCTATGCCAGTTCTGATTGGCGGTTTCCAAACTTAATAGCACTTAGCTTTTGAAATATTGAATGCATTTTGTGGCATTTTTGCAGCAATGCAAGGAACCCTCACATAAATCCGCCATTGGTCCCTATTCTGAGCAAGATTAATCACATCTGCTTCTCGGCTTTCCCAAAGGTCTTTTTCCCTTAGGTCTTTCAACTAACACCTTATATGCGTTTCTGGATTCGCCCATACGTGCTACATGCCCTGCCCATCTTAAACGTCTGGATTTAGTATTCCTAATTAGGTGAACAGTACAATCTGTGCAATTCTGCGTTTTGTAAATTTCTCCATTCTTCTGTAACTTCATCCCACTTAGCCCCAAATATTTTCCTAAGCACCTTATTCTCGAACACATTTAACCTCTGTTCCTCTCTCAAAGTGAGAGTCCAAGTTTCACAACCATACAGAAACTCAATCAAGTCATGGAGAGGACGAGTAAAGATCTGAAATCTTTCAAATGAGATTAAAATGAAAAACGTAAATAAATTTAGCCCTGCCCGGCCCCATCTCACTTCTGTCTATATAAAGCGTTCTTTCTCTACTTAAAGTTTGTTTTGGAATTTTGTATGCATATACCTTCAACAATGTAAAACAGGATCTAACCATTCGCAATTGCTTCTGGACTCTTCCAGTGATCTTGAATGATTTTTGTTCTGCTACACTGCATCTCGGTAGTGTTGGCTCGAATGTCTAGGGATTAACAATGTACTGTAGGCCTACACAAACGAAGAGCGCGAGTCTCTCGTTCGTAAAAACTGGCAAACGGATTCATTTAAAGCATGTCAAAGGGCATTTCAGATTAAACTATAAACAAAACCGAACACGTTATACATGGTCCGTAGGTTGCAATTCTTAAGAATAGCAAACAGTTAAACCTGTAGAAAAATAAAATTAAAAAAATCCAAAAATATTTACATACCTTAAAGATACTATTTCCAAAATTAAATCCCTTGAATAAAATCCAGCCAAAAATGGTATACCACACAAAGCAAGAAATAATTTCCATTTCAAAATTACCCTTTAATAATTCCAAATAATAAATATAATTCCATCTTGAATACATGACACACGGTAAGCGTGTAGTTTTGATTTTTTTTTTTTTGCAGCTTTTTGACACGTAGAATATGGGAGATTAGTTTCTTTGGAAAGTCGATGGTGACGCAAGTAAACCCTCCTTTACGTCCTGTATTTTCTCTTCAGATAGGTTTCGGTCTCCTGAATGTTGACAAGGTTTCCCGTTGTCTCTAACTTTCTTACCAATTTCTGGATACAACACTTTGAAGTACACTTCCACACCAAATTTAATCTGAAATGCTCTTTGACATGCTTTAGATGAACCCGTTTCCCAGTATTTACGAAAGAAGAACACGCTCTCTTCGACTGTGTACATTGTTAATTCCCAGACATTCGAGCCAACACTACCGAGATGCAGTGTAGCGGAACAAAAATCAATCAAGGTCACTGGAAGACCTATTGCAAGGGTTTAGATCTTGTTTTATATTGTTGAAGGTATGTGCATAAAAAATTTCAAGACAAACTTTATGTAAATTACAGTTTTATAGAAAAAATGTTGGGCCTCTAGCGAGAGAATCACGCTGTATTTCTTCGCTACACCTGATTACTTCTGCTCTTTATCCACTTGTTCTAAAATTATATTAGTAATGTTTTCCTTAAAAGCGAACTGCTTACATTCTCTATTCGATGTTGTGTTGACTGTCAAGCTTTACCTTAGGACACTCTCTGCACATTGATTTCCAGTCAATCATAATAACCTAAGGCAATGGATACAGTACATTTTAGAAACAAAGTCAACCAAGTTCGTATCACAAGACACTGAATGTCCGGTGCTTACAACAGTCTGAAATTGTCTTCTGATTGCACATTTTTATTTTTTATTTTTTTTATTTTTTTTTTATTTATTTACGGGTACATACCTATGCTGATCTGTACGATTTCATTTGTGGCAAAAAAAAAAAAAAAAACAGGACCTAGGAGCTTGAAGTGCGGGAGTGAACAACCCGCTCATTGATTTGGGGCTGCGGTACGCATTTGATGAGTTACCGAAGTAGTAAAGGAAAATGCATACAATAAATTCGTTCGAGCGATCACGTTTTGATGAAGGAATATTTTTTCTCATCGTTATAACAAAATTACGAAAATTTCGTAATACCAGCGTTCGTATAAATGAGATTATTTAACATTGCGCCTTACAGAGGCATGAAGAGGGATTCAGAATTTTTTCGTTGAATTCAATTATTCGTTGAAGTGGTATTACTTGTTATATCAACATTTGACTGCACCATGTTCCTGAACAGAAAGAAAAAAATGGAAATCTGTTATAATATTTTAAGTGCCTATTACTCTATATTATTATTCATTCCTCCATCGGTAATCGAAATCGCAATCTTCAGCTTTAAAGTTTAGCGCCATAACCACTCCATTACGGCGTGCACCGTTGCAATAGCTAATTAATTTAGCTATTGTCCAACGTTTCGATACTTTGATTATAAGCCAATAAAACATTATCAGATGTGGGAAATGAATTCGAATATTGTGTACCTATGTGATATGTGCAAATATTAAGCTTATGTAAGTAGATTCATAGGCTACATCCATTGCAGGTCTTTAAAAAAATACGAATATGATAGTATTTTACACATATTTATTGTGTTAACAATAGCAGTAGTGCTTGGTTTCCAATACAGTGCTTTTATGGAGCATGTTCATCAATAGGAAACGGATTTATAGGTGCTAAAAAAAGATATACTAAATTTAGGACTCTAGAATTTTATATAAAATTAATAATTAATAATTTTAATTGTAGTAAATATTTCAATTTAGGTGGAATTTATACAGTGTGTTTCCGAGGTGGTGTTACAAACTTTCAGGGATGATGGCGAAGGGCACATGTATCAATTTGAGATAGGAACCTTGGTCCGGAAATGACCGAATCGAAAGTTACAAGCAAAAATAGTTGTGTGGAAATGAAATAATTTTATTCCTCTGTACACTTTATTTATGTGTATTTATCTGTACATCTTACACATACTGTATTCATCTGACGTTGTTTACGTTGTCTACTTACAGTACTCCATTCAGTGCGCTGTCTGAGAGATGGGGACAGGAAACTACACTAAAGCAATGCAGATAGCGTAATGTGTAACGGACATGGTCCTGATATGCACGTCTGTAGACAGTAGTGTATGTGTACAAGTTGCAGTGTCCAGTCGATCAGTCCTAGTGAAATGGAGGAGTACATGAGAGCGGAATAAGCAGACCTGATTTTCGAATACGGATGAGCCAATGGGAACAGTAGATAAGCTCACAAATTGTATCGGGACAAGTACCCACGTAGGAGACATCCGGCCCATACCATCTTTCCACGACTGTTTCAAAGGTTAAGGGAAGGAGGGAACGTGGTGCCAAATTACAATTCCATTTCCACACAAATATTTTTGCTTATAACTTTCGACTCAGTCATTTCCGAACCATGGTTCCTTATCTCAAATTGATACATGTGCCCTTCGCCATCATCCCTGAAAGTTTGTAACACCACTTCGGAAACACCCGGTATAGAAATAACTGGTGCTGACAGAGTGCTACAGAACTGACTCAAATTCCATCAGTGAAAGAGACTGATTGCTGATTTATAAGTTTCATTCCGCATAATGACAGGGGTACATTGATTAGAAAACTTAATTTGTAAACTCTCGCCTAACGGGACTCGAAGCTAAAAGTAATTTGTATGATCTCGCCTAACCTAAACAACTTACACCCCGTTTATGCTAAGATAGGGGTTTTCCAACGAACTTCGGTTTCAGAAAATTAAGTAAAATCTTTTCTCCCCCTTCTAAGACCAATATGGAAAGAACCTGCCAGACCAGTGTTTATCTGTAAGATAATTTTTTACATTTTAAATAGCATTTTTGTAGCTTTGGGCATTTTTATTAAGAATAGGCTATTTTTATTTTATTATGTAGGCCTACATAAAATACTAAAAAGGCGCTTTTCAGGCACAAACATACTTTTTAGGCATTTATAGGAGTTTATGGTTCATTTAGACATTTTAGGTCGTATAGAATTATAATAGAGGGATCCTGTGTACGTGAAACGTAGAGATATCCGAATAACATAGTCTAGGACGTAGCAACAAAATAGGTACGGAACTGTAAATTCGCTCCTTAGTCATGAATAACGTACTGAATGACGAAGAGGATCGTTTAAATGTATAAATAGTAAAAGCTGAACTTTATATCAGGGAAAACTAAATTTAATTGTGCAGAACTTTATCGCTTTGTAATACATAGAAGAAAAATAAGTTCTTGAAGCTGTTGCATCAAATTCCAAATATGACTTTGAAAAGTAAATTTGGAACACAGAATCAAGATTGCTGTTTCTCCATTTTTTATTACTCATATCAAATATCACAATTATTTATACAGTTCAATAAACAGACTGGCCTTCTATGCTCGAGGTTGCGGGTTCGATTCCGACCGAGGTCCCTGGCATTTAAGTGTGTTTAAATGCGACAGACTCATGTCAGTAGATGTACTAGGATGTAAAAGAACTCCTGCGGGACAAAATTCCGGCACACCGGCGACGCTGATATAACCTCTGCAGTTGCGAGCGTCGTTAAATAAACCACAATTTAATTTCTTTTTCAATAAAAAGAACATGTTTCCTTGGCAGATTCTGTATTTCATAGCTATATTATAATACAGTATATATTGATCCAAACTTGCATGTGTAAAATGGCCGGTAATTTTATATACCAAAGTTGGTAACACTAGTTGAGTTTCTTTCCTCAGTGACTTTCATTAATCTTAAACATTCTATAGGAAATATCTAAAAAAATTACCCTTCTCTTAACACAGGGCCTACCATCGCTTTCAGCATAATGCTCTGAACCCATCTCGTAGTGAAATTAATTAATTAAATAAATCACAGATACTATCCCTATGCGGCCACCAGCGTAGCTCGACTGGCTGAGTCGCTCGCCGACCCGGAGTTACTCTCGGGCGTGGATTGATTCTCGCTTGGACTGATTACCTGGTTGAATTTTTTCCGAGTTTTCCCCAACCGTAAGGCAAATATCAGGTAATCTATGGCGAATCCTTGGCCTCGTCTCGCCAAATATCTCACTATCACCAATCTCATCGACGCTAAATGACATAGTAGTTGATACAACTTCGTTAAATAACCAACTAAAAAAGAAAACTACCCTTATTAGATAATTTCGAGTTGAAAATTGTTCATTGAATTACTATTTAACTTTGCCTGTGCAAATTCCGTCTTCTCGAAACATACGTTGTTGCAATTTTAAACATCTCTCGACTTGTCACAACAACTGCACCAAGGAAAAAGCAGTTTCACATTGACTTTATCTGTCACCCTTATTAGTGGAAGAGTACAGTCACTGTTATCTACAACCCTTATTAAATGGAGAACCGTTACGTGTTCTTGTCCAGATTCAAGTTATCAACTTTCTCGGTGTGGCATTGACCGCTGCGCTACCTGCTATGCCGCGGAGAAAATGATATATTGCATTGTATATATTATGAAATGCAATTTGTTTATTTTTACAGGAAACACTAGAGGAAGTAAAGCCGACTGTAAAGGTCAACCAACATCATGAAGACCTTTATCTTCATTTTAGGTAAGCTAACAGCAATATTATTTAAAATAGCTGTCTCCACTGGAGTTATGTTAGCTCCTGAATGTAAATTGTAGCTTCATATTCAATTTCCTAGAATCCACCAATCAGCCGGATTAGCTCGTCAACTTTAATTATCAAAATACTATCAACTTTCATTCGATAATCGAAATGTTTAATTAACGGATGATATGGAGCGTGAGTTGTTAGGTACCGGTGTAGCAGTTAACATAGCGTGAATACCTTGGATATTCAAAAACGATAGGAAGCAAGAAATAGCTTTGATGTATCATTAATTATACTGATTATGTCAGAGAATTTGAATCCACCGGAAGTAAATCACTAACCAAGCGTTTTTTAATGTTTGATTTATAACAGATTACAATGTTCAATGTTCAACATCTCTTACATTAATGTAGGCCTAATTTGTAAAAAAAAAAAAAACCGACAGCTTATTAACTTATTTGTTGCGCTTTATTCACTTATGTATTCATTTATTGATGATGCATTCCTTTAATTGATTCATTCATTTACTTATTCATTCATTCATTCATTTATTGATTAATTCATTATTTATTGATTAATTCATTCATTCTATCTTTTATTGACTAATTTATTCATTAATTCACTTATTCATTCATTTAGTTATTAATTTATTCATTCATTTATTCCGGCATACAATTTCACCTCATTTAAAGAAATTTATGTTAAAATAATTTCTCTCCAATTATAATTATAATTATTTTAAGATAAATCCATTTATTTATATAGGCTACATTTATTATGCATTTTGAAATTATAGTGGTAGTTTATGAAGTTTTTTTATATATGAAACATATTTATTATTGTTATTATTATTTTATTATTAATACTATTATTTTTATTTTTATTACTATTATTATTATTATTATTATTATTATTATTATTATTATTATTATTATCTGTTATTGGCCTCTGGCTATTGTACAGCACCTTAAACATTAGTAAATAAATTTAAAAAAATTATCGTTAAATCGGCAGAAATGAAATTCCTCAGGAACGTTAAAGCTGTACAAGATTAGATCAAACAAAGAATGAGCATTAGGAAAGAATTGAACATGAATCAGTATGTAATAAAATAACAGATAACAGACAAACTGGACTGAACGTTTGTTAAGAATGGAAAACAATACATTTCCTTGAACTGCCCTAACTTATAATAGAGTCCACACCTATGGAGTAACAGTTAGCGCGTCTGATTGCGGTACCAGGTAGCTCGGGTTCGAATCCCGGTCGGGTTGAGGTTTTTTCTGGGGTTTTCCCTCAGCTCAATATCAGCAAATGCTAGGTAACTATCGGTGCTGGACCCCGGACTCATTTCACCCGCATTATCACCTTCATTTCATTCATACGCTAAATAATCTGAGATGTTGATACAGCGTCGTAAAATAACCCACTACAAAAAATACAATAGATGCTGAGGGGAAGAACAGATCGGGGGCGACCAAGGAATCGCTGATGATAGCTGTGAAGCCGGAACGCGCAAGGTGTCTAATTCGTAAAGTGGAGTTTATTATTATTGTTGTTGTTGTTATTATTATTATTATTAAGTAGCCACATATAATAATAATAATAATAATAATAATAATGTTTCACCGCTGTGGAGTAATGGTTAGCCTGCCCTGACGTGAAACGAGTGGACTTGACTTCAAATCCTGGTTAAGACAAGTTATCTGGTTAAGGTTTATAACGGGATTTTCCCTCAACCCGTTAAGAGCAAATGCTGGGTAACTTACGGCGTTGGACTCTGGACTCATTTCGCTGGCAGTATAACCTTCATCTCACTTAGACTCTAGTTAACCATAGTACCGTACTTGATAAAGCGTCGTAAAATAACCAATCAATAATAATAATAATAATAATAATAATAATAATAATAATAATAATAATAATAATGATTAGCACTATAGCCACTTGGAAGCCTACAAACATGGCACAAGCTTTTAATTAATGCAAGTGACTAAATTATGTAAAACTTTCATTTTCTATCTGCCTACAGGATTCCTCGTGGCTTGTGCTGCTGCACAAAGACGTCCTCCTAACTACAGCTTGGACGACATGCCGGACACGAACTTCAACTGCAGGGATAAGATCCTTGGGGGATATTACGCGGACCCAGAAACAGACTGTCAGATGTTTCATGTCTGTGTCAAGGTTCCCGGAGTAGGGGTACGTACCGTAAAGTGATTATTTAGTTTGCAACTCATATCACGGAACATCGCAACGTGTATCCACTCTGTGAAAGTTTCCAGCAAGATGCTACACAGCGCACGTTTTAGAAGTCAATCTACCGATAAGCTCATCGACGGCAACGGGGCTCGTTGGAACCGTTCCTAAAGCTATAGATGGAATTTATCGGTGCTCATCGGATCCACCGGATTCTAAGGCTGATGGATTATAGATGCGAGCTTTGTTCTTGGCGATGCCGTGTTGATTTAACAGAACCGTTGTGCGAACATTATTGGAAATGGAGCGCATACCTTTATGAAAATGTTATTGAAATATTAAATAAAAATATTAATACATAGCCTAAATAGACAAATTATTATTTACAGTAAAATCCTAAAGAAATTAATATCTAATTATATATACCATAATAATAATAAAGAGGATATGAAAGTGAAAAGAAGCAATATATTAGATTATAAAATTCCTCTTTAGAAAATATGCCCACGGCATAATAGAATCTCAGGTTGATAAAAACGCATCTAACGCATGCTTAAATGGTATTACACACACACACACACACACACACACACACACACACACATATACACATATATATATATATATAACTAAACAGAAATATTTACACACAGAATAAAAAATTTTACAGGAGAAAGAGTTCGTCCAAAGGGCTGGACTCGGAAAGAGTACCCAAAACTCTCATTGCATTTCCACGTTGAATTGTAATACTTAAACGTTGACGCAAAGAAGTAGTGCAACGACGATCACCAGTAATGGAGATCAAAATTTGGCCGATTCGAGATACCAAAACTTTAGCGTCATGACTCCAAGGACCGAAGGTCTCCACAGCAAAGGGGACAAAGATATAATTGTCTAAAAGATGAGCATAGTTATTGACCTTCTTCTTCACGGCTAATTCAGCAGCAGATGCTGCGCGTCTGGAGGTATTCGGCAAGTGAGATGGAACTAGAGTGTCAACGTAAGTGGAGTCCCAAATTAAAGATTTTCCTCTAGATCATGGAATTAAGATGAGACCATCGGGTCGTTTACCATCCGCGCGACTAATACCTGGTGGTTCCAAAAGAGACGGGACGCCACAAGAAGTCAGAGATCTTTTAACGATATCATTGAGTGATATATGTCTGGAATGCGAAAATGTTATTAAATTGATCGTATAAATATCTTCTGAAAGTGCAAATGTCTTACTTATATTTAATTAAGCAAAGGAGGAAGGCGCATATTAAGCATCTGAATTAGGGCCTATAGTATGTCAAGACTGTTGGGTCACGGTATAATAGCAAAGAACTGTAGGCCTACGTATAATTTTAAGCCTTCAAGAATTTCATTTGAAGTTGAAATGGAATGGAATGGAATTTAACTGAGGGGGCACGGATGGCCCAACACTGCGACCTATTGAGATCTATTGCGCTAACCCTCGATATGGAATGAGTTGCGTGCCACAGATCCCCTACGCCCACCGCCCTAACTACATGACTCCCTAACGACCGGTCCCTACAGCCGACAGAAATCCATATACCATTCTTGCTTCGGCAATTTCCCTCAAGGTCCCCCTGTCGGTCCGAGGTGAAACTCCTCCCCCGAATAGGTCCGCCTCGGGTGCCATTGCAGAAGCCATCCAACATCGCTGAATTACATTCCACGGAGGCTGGTCGAGAGAGCCAGCAGCTTCGGGAGTGATCTGAAAAACCAGAAACGGGATGATGAGGAAAGGATGATGGGGAGGACAGGAAGTGACGAAGATGAATGGGGTTTCAATCGCCTGATAAAGTTACCTGATATTCATCCATAGGATTGAGGGAAAAACACCGAAAAAACCTCACCCACTCGTCCTGACCGGAAATCGAACCCGGGACCGCTGAAATTTAAAACACGAAATAATCATTATGTGTGTAATTGTGGTAAATATTTACTACCTAGATGTACCTAGTGGTACATGAAGTTTATTTCACTAACCTATAGTATTAGCGAATTTCTTGACTCCACTGTGAATATTTTCTAAATTTATAAGCTGCATTGCTCTGTATATTACAATTATTATTAGTATTGGTCACTGTTATATTTAATTGCAGTATCATTATTTCATTTGTATTGTTGTATTCATTCTGTTTTTATATTTTATGTCAAATATTATTTTATATATCTTGTATTTTAGTATACTTCATGTCTATTGCAACAAACTGTTGCTCATGACTTTAATAAACGATTCATGACTTATAAAATTAACATTACTTTTCTCTACATAGGTACAAGATTTCCGGTTCCTTTGCCCTAACGAAACATCGTTTGACCAAGAAAATCAGATTTGTGCCAATTGGTTTGACATTGATTGTGAAGCTGCAACGCTCTACTACAGCGATAACTTCGACTTGTACCGTATTGGTAAGCATGACGCTTAATACGTGCTGTATAAGTAAGAATGACACATTATACAGTAGTTGCTACGAATATATTTGTAATTATAGCACATGATAGTTACTGCGTTGGTACACATAATACATGGTAATTATTTTATCAGTACGCACAACATAAGATAATTATCGTATGCATGATAAATTATAGTTACTGTATCAGTGCTTAACTAATAGGTCTAATATAGTATGATCCGTTGGGAAGACATGAAATAAAATGACTATAAACTGTATAATGGGGGCGCTGTAGAATTCATTTCAGTTCCAATGTGATACTGAAGCACGGTAGTTTTGTATCATCATTGTTACCGCATAAGATACAAAAGAAGTTATTCAGCAACGACCGAATAAACAAAGAGCGAAATATGTCTTGTGGTTTGCTAAATTTGAAAGTGTAACGTCTGTTCAACAGCGGTTTCGACGAGAGTATGGTGTTCGGAGGGCTCCGAGTTACAAGTCTTATATGAATTGAAACGAGCTAGTCCTAAAGTTAATGTTTGTTGCGTGGTAAGTCGCTATAATCTGTATGGGCCGTTTATCTTCGCAGAGGAAACAGTTCGATCAGGACCATATCTGGACATGTCTCCAAATTCCCCAGACTTGACACCACTCGATTTCTTTCTCTGGAGTTTCGTGAAGAATGATATGTATGATCTCAGAGCAAAGATTGTCTCAGTTTTCGAGAAAGTTACCCTGAAATGTTAGATCAAACATGGGAGAAATTAGCCTCAAGATATGCAAAGTGTCATGTTCGCAATGGTGGGCACGCTGAGGTCTAATTTGGACAAAACTATCATTCTTCTAGAATACGTGTACAAATTATTTAACAATAAATATCTCATTTTATCACGTTTTTATTTTGTCATTCCAAATGGATCACCCTGTATTATGATGGTTAAATTATAGGTATGCATAACATATTTACTTTAAATGTAACATAGTTACAGAATCTGTAAGATAATGATGATAAAATTGTTGTATTAGCAATCATAATATATTTGCTGCACCAGCAATCACAACTTATGATAGTTGTATCGGTAAACATAGCTTATGATGTTTTTTTTTTTTTTGTAATAATGAGCAAAGTGCATGACATCTTCTATATCGATAAGTATAGAGACATAATTACTTGAACAATAAACATAATACTGTAAATTACAGTTGCAGTATGTATATAAATTATACTTCCTATTATTTCATCAAATATATAAATGCTAATACTAGTAAGAAATTACAAATTAGTCCTCTAAAATCATAACTCTCAATATTCAAACACTTGTTTTTTGACAATTAAGCAAAAACATACATCTCACTAATTACCATTTAACAGAATTATTTTAAATATGCCACCTATTATAATTCTAAATATTAATGACTGTTTTTAAGTAAAATCGTTTCTTTATTGTAGTTTACGAATTATTAAAGAATAAGTATTTTTTGGGGGATATTGTGAGTTATGACTCCAGAGGACTCAAATAATAATGTATTTATCAATAAATACTGTATAACATGCTATATCAGTAAACATTACACATAATAGTTACAGTTTCGTTACTCAAAACTCATTATAGCTTCTTTGTTGATAAGCATCACACGTAACAACTGCACCTGCACAAAGCAATACATTATAGTGTCCGGAGAAAAATGACAAAAGCTTCGTGTTATGATGTAAAAAAATCGACCATTTTTGCAGGTCATGTTCCAAGTAGTCCAAATCTGGGCACGAGCAATGCTACACCCATTCCTCTTGGACCTTCAACCGCGAGACCACCTCTGAAGACCTCCGCCGTGTCAAAACCCAGGCCTCGGTACCAAAACAACCGACCTTCAGATGAAGAAGAGGACTACTTCCTTCAAAGGAGCGAAACCGGAGACCGAAGACTTCAACAGAAAGATCTTCTGAGGTATATAATCACCACCCCATTTCGACTGTAGTGTTATATGTTTCTATATATTAATTCCTTATACACTATCCAAATCGTATTTCCTAAAGAATAAAAAAATTAAATGCAACCAGTCAGCAATGACGGGAATGTTGATGGTGATTGCGGTCATGCTCTTTTTCTTCTTCGTTCAATAAACACGATAACTATCCTGTTGTAGAATTCATATTATCAGTAGTTTCCTTTGATCTCATAATATGATAATCGTGATCATGATGACCATCATTATGATGATCATGGTAGTAATAGTGGTTGTGGCTGTAATTATAATAAAATTATCGTTTCTTTCATTCAAGTAGTAGTAGTAGTAGTAGTAGTAGTAGTAGTAGTAGTAGTAGTAGTAGTAGTAGTAGTAGTAGTAGTAGTAGTAAAAAGGAGATTTTTAGAATTATTTGACTCTCTTGGCCTTTTTGT
>JAJSOF020000003.1:128902278-128913868 GCA_025594305.2 Periplaneta americana
GAAAACAAAGACCGAAGGACTATTTCCACCTATACACCACTTATTCTTGACCTGAACCATGAGGATGGGCCTTACAAGAAGATTTGAAAAAATCAAAGCGTTCATGGAATACTTTTTCGGTAGACAAGCTGTGAAAGAGCGGCAACGGGAAAAAGATTTTGCAACAGAAAGAGATATGTTTTCCCCCGATAGGTAGTGATATAATGGACATCGACTAATGCAATTTAATTGAATGTTAAAATAATTTCTACTCACTGTTTTAATTTTTCGTAATATAGGCCCTAAGTTTTTTTGTAAAAACATGATAGTCAAGTGCCTAGAAATTTAAGAAAAAAGTTTAATGTTATAAGCATTTTCTTATTAAAAATAGAAATAAATGTGAAACAATTGCATTTACATTACTTCTGGACTAAAACATTTTCTGGCAAAAAAACAAAGTGTTTTTAAAGTTTTCATCCTGAAGGATTTAGGATAGAGAATTTATTTATTTATTTTTGTAACGCTGTAAAGTTACATCTAGCCCTTTATTGATTTTGTTTTTTTTTTTTTTTTCCTTTTTTGAAGGTCACAGTCTTTATTTCAAAACTAACAAAATGTCACTTTTATTTTCTTCTGAATGCCTCATGTAAAACTGTTTTCCTTTTTGTTTATTCATTGAACTTAAACCCGGAAATTCAGATTTTTCGTCTTCATCTGAAGGAATTTACAAAACATTATACCATACTTATTACCATATCTCAGCCCCATTGTAATTCCAAAAAAGGGTAATGTTAATTGTTTTCCCCAAAAAAAATGAAAAAATCAAGAGATTAATTTTTTTTTATAATAATAAAAAAATCAATAATCAGTTGTGGATCACGTTAATGACATGTACAATTACTGACCATAACACCAATATCGTAGATTAATATGTAGTAGTGGAATGACCCCAGAATACCGTGAAACCATAGTTTATTATCAGTGTGAACAAAAGTCTGGAACCATATAAAATTTCCTATGTTGATTTTCGATTATTTTAAATGAAGTTTTTTGGAAAATGCTCTTGACACATCCGATTCTAGCCTCAGCTATCCAAAACCGCCTTTTTTAAACAATTTTTAAATTTTAAATGGAAAGGGGGTCATGTGGGTACTCAAAATCATGTGAAATTTTCTGAAAAAAACTTTGGGTGCAATCCATTTTGGATATCTCAAATGTTTTCAAGTTATTTAAAGAAAACGTCACAATGACAAAAACATTAGTTAACTGCATCTCGATATTTAGTAACATGGCAGTACCAAGGAGGCTTTGGAAAATTTATAATTTGGAAATTAACTTTTCCGTTTACTGTTTGATTAATTTGGACATTTTCCCCCGCATTGTTGTGATTATTTGAAGCTTTCCAACAAATTTTTTTGATTTCCGTGATGGCATTATGGTAAGAGGAAAGAATTAATATCATTCTTCATTCTGGTAGGTTAACCCCCTATTGTTGGATTAAATTGCCGCCATGGGAATGTGTGAATTATCAGCCATAGTACTGTTACAAAACTTTTTAAATTTTAAAGTACGGGAAAGTGTGAAAAAAGGAAAGTGGACGCCCGAAAACAGCAACAGATGAATTGTCGTCGAATACAATCTACCCCAATATTAAAACCCCCAAGAAAGTACCGCCCTATCAAGAGAGGTGGAAAGCTAGCTCTATTTTACAATGTTCATCAGTATAAAGGGACCCCAAAGGTTCAAATGTACATCATCTCAGTGAAGATGACCGTAGCCCCTTCAATTTTGAATTGGGCTCAAAAAATTAAAAGACCCACATTTACATTTAAGATAGTTTTAGTGAAAGCAAACTTTTATTAATGGGGAAGTAAAGAGACACAACACATTGTATTGGTCATACACAAACCCAAAATTTGGGATGAATCCTGTGAAATAAAAGGTGCTAGTAAAATAATGGTTTGATGGGGAAATTTTGGGGGAAATATATTGCGGGACTATATTTTATTGGGGAACCCCGGGGCCCATTTTTTTTTGAAACTTGCCAGAAAACATTTTTCCCCTGATTTACAAAAAAAGGGGAATTCCCTTTTTTTTTTTTCAAAAGACGCGCCCACCCCATTTGGTCTTGCT
This sequence comes from Periplaneta americana, assembly GCA_025594305.2. Taxonomy (NCBI): domain Eukaryota; kingdom Metazoa; phylum Arthropoda; class Insecta; order Blattodea; family Blattidae; genus Periplaneta; species Periplaneta americana. The sequence continues at coordinate 128,904,391 of JAJSOF020000003.1, forward strand.
GTTAAACTATCTAAACAAACAGCCCCCTGGACATTGGACTGATTGGCGTGGACCAGTAAAATTAAATTGATTTAATCCCCCTTGATTTTTTTTTTTTGGGATTACATAAAGGCGGTACTGGTATATAAGAAAATTGAGAATGGGGAACATTTAAAGAATTTATCATTCCCTTGCACAGTCACCCGGGAAATGCTAAAAAATTTCTGATTTGAAAACCCCCTACAAATGTGATCTTGAAAAGGGACAACATATTAACACTTTTTGAAATTTGTTCTTGAGTCTTTGGGCAAAGTTAATTTTTAAAAATTTAAAAAAATTTTTAGAATTTAAAAAACAGATTGCACTTTTTTAAAATGCATTGAAACTATCACGGGTTTAAACCCAAACGGTAAAGCGGGAAAAAGTTAATTACCAGAATTCATAAAAAAACCTTTTTCCCAAAGCCCCCTTAGTACTGTACCACCGGCCATTGATGCTCGTTTTCTTCCCTTCCCGGGCCTTGAAAACATTTTGATCCTGTGAAAAGTGTTCAAAAATGCCCGCCAGATGGCATTAGCTGCCAAGGTTTGCTGGGAATGTGTGTATGGTTTTTTTGGGTTTAAATTAAAATGGTGTGCTTCTTTTTACTGGAAGTGAGTTTATTTGGGGTGATTCAAATAGAATTTTTGGGTTCCAAATTTTTTGAATAGAAAAAAATGGAGGAAAATATCTTTAGAATTTCCGAGTGATACAGAAAGATGCAAAAATTAAAGTGATCTCCGGAACTTTTTCCAAACAGCAACCCCCATCTTCATCGTTTGATTTTTTCAAAGGGAAAAAGTTTATTCTAATAATGGAAAATTTGCAAAAAATCTGCTGTGAAAAAATTCCATCATTATCCTACGTATGGACAAATATCAAAAAACCAAGAACTTAAAAAAGTTTCCCCCCCACCAAAAAACGCAGATCTTTTGTTTTGGTTTTTCACTATTTGAACAAAATGTCCCGAGTCTCAACATCAATTAGTGACATTTTTCTTGCCAGTTGAAAATGACCAAAGCCCTGCAAACAGACGCTGTCAACATTGACGAGTTAAAAGAAATATTAACAGATTGCGGGGGAAAATTAAGACTTTCGGGGGTTTCAAGAGAAGAAGGAGATAAAAAACCGAAAAAATCCCCTAATTTAAAAAGATCCGTTAATAAAAACGGGGAAAAGTAAAGTAAAGGCAGATGAAAAGTATTCAGAAAATTTTCCTAGATCACCTTAATCATGAAAGAGAATACCAATGGAAAGTGAGACAATCAAAAATGCATAATACTGCAAACATAACTCCAAAGGGGACCCATATCAACAAGGGTTTTTTAAAATTTTTTGAGAACACTCACGAGATATTCCCTACTGATTGCTCATCTGGTGTCACCCTTTGATTAAAGAAAATTTCTTTAAAAAACCTCACTCTAGTTTACGGTTTTTATCACTTTTGTAGACGAGGCTGCAATCAACCCCAAGATAATATACACCAAAGGGTTTTTTTTTGGCTGTAAGGAAACAACAAAACACAAAAATGAGGATGAAATATTGATTCCCAAGAAAGAAAAAAGGGAATAGTCTTTGGTTTTTTTTTAAGGGGGGTCTCAACCAGCTGTATACCCTGTATTTTCTTCCAAAACAATTATCAGGCAAAAGTTAAAATACACATTGCAAGGATAGTGAAGTCGGGAAAACTGGTTTTATAGTTTTTGAATTTTCCACAACCATAAAGCAACAGAATGAGAAGCATTTTTAGGTGGTTCATTGAAACCGACCAACACCTTTTTGATGGAAACAGAAAGTTATTTTTAAATTTTGACCAGTGCCACATATTGAAAAAAATCAGAACCCTTCCTGGGAAAGGGAAAAGTCTGATGGACTGGAACAATCTCAGGGAAAATAGTAATTGTTACACAAACTCCAAAAAAATGATACAGTGAAACCTGTCAGATACCTCACGAAAAAAAAATGTTGGCCTACTGGATTTGAAAAAAAGAACTTGAAGGGCAAAAAAAAATTTTCTCCTTGTAATTTTGCTATCAGAACATTAAAAGAAAATGCAAGCTCACACCTAAGCCCACAAATTCAAAGATTCTGATGCAATTGACTTTTTTGGAAAATATTAACAAGAGGTTTAATGCATGATTTAAAACATTATCATGTGGAAAGTAGAAATCATGATAAGCAACAGTTCTTCTCTTTGGATGAATATCATCAGACGACTAGAAAATTATTTCCTTTTTTATCTCCATACAACAAGTGAGCAAGACACCGCCAAAAAATTTTCTTTAAGGGGAAATGAAGTATCACTTGACAACAAAATCAATTGTTTCTCATTAAATATCTTTTAGAAAATGGGTCCATTATGTTCTTTAGAGCATTTTCGGATCGTTTGGGGGTCGAGTAAAAGGGGGTATGTCCGGATCAAAGACATGTTGGATGCAAGGGCAGTGAACTTCAGTTTACAAAAGATATTGAAAACGGGATTTTGTGCATGTGACTTAGCAGGGGAAACCATGCATCGACATCCAAAAAAAGGCCCTGTTCAAAAAGAAACCGATACCCCTGCTGCACCATAGTATTCCTGAGCGTTTTTAAAAATCCTGCAACAGCTACAAACCAATCAGGTAATATAGGCATATTCAATGGCAATTAGTCATTTGATTTACTAGTAATTGTTACAGTGTTCATTAAAATTTTTTTTGGGGTTTTTTTATTTATTATTTCAATTTTTTTGTAAACCAGGTGGGTTTTTTAAAACCATTACCAACAATGAAAACAGCAAGTTTGACATACATTGGTGGAATAGTACAATAGTGGAAGAAATTCCCATGGGGGTTTTGTTTAGGGGAAAAACAAAAATCTCCCTTGATGATCTTTTAAATCAAAATTGGGTCTGGGTTCCCAAACCCCACCTTTTTTTCCTGTTATCAGTCATTCATCTTTTTTTTGAACGGGGAGTATCATTCATACCAAACAAGAAATATTGAAAATTTTTTTGGAAATTGGCCCTTTCTTTTTAGATGCCCTCTTTTCAATGCCCAATTTTTGACGGAAGCCCAAAAAGATTCAAATAATTACGTGAAATTTTTTAGGCCACTTTTAGATAACATTGCGCAGCTTTTGAAAGCTTGTTTTCGAAGAATGTGGCTTATAATTAACATCGGATTTTTAGGCATAAAATTGATTTAGGGGTTAAAATAAAATCATTTAAAATTTGGTATTTTAATGAAAATAGGCATTTTGGACATCAAGGTATCATACTTATTTCTTTCACTGTTTTTTTTTTACACACAAAAGAAAAAAAAGTATGTTTAAACATTAAAAAAAAATACTATATTATGTTTATAAACGGGTGCACAAATTTAATATATTGAAATAATGAAATAATGATTATTATATCAAGATTACTCATTTTAATTATTGAAAATTCCATGCTCAGACTTTATTAAAATTATCTGCACAGTACACCCACCAAAATTTTTTTTTCTAAATTCTCCAAGTTAACTTTGCCTTTTGTCACTAGATCATTTTGAAAGCAAAAAAACTTTTTCAACCGAAACTGATGTAAGGGCGCAAATTTTAAATTAGGACAATAAAACATAAATTATGGAACATTTACATTTTCCCCCGATATCATTCTTGATCTTTTTCCAACAATGAAAATCCTACATTCTTTTTTAATACGTTGCCCCAATTTTTTTAACTCCCCGCCCCCAAAAGCAAAATGTATTTCCGAGTTTCCCTTTTACTATTGCTATTTTACAAAGAATTTTTTTCACGTTCTAATTGTTCAATGTTTGCAGGTAGAAAGAAAAGTTTATGTTTTTAGAAATCTTTTTTCACTCGTGAGTCTTCAGAAAACTTTCATCTTTACACCGTGCACTATCAGTTTCAGGTAATTTATCAAAAACTGTCCCACTTTTTAAATACTTAGAATAATACCCCCTGACTGAATCCGGGTTCCCCATCAAAACCGGCTGAGGTGGGAGGGGATGTCGGGAAAGTTCTCTCTGAATTTGAAATTGGATGGGGTTTTTTAAAAAAACATTTTTTTTTAGAAATAAACGAATTCAAGGGGAAATTCTTTCCCGGATTTTTAGAAACCCTGTAAAGGGCCTGTGTGCAGGTTACATCGTGAGGTTAGGATAAAATTTTTTAAAGGGTGGAGCTGCAGCAACCATGTATGAGGCAGCATCAGTACAAAAAAAAGAATTTTAGAATTCTATATTACCTGAGTAAAAAGACTGTAGGCCTTTATTTACAAAATAAGAATGGCTTGGCTATTCACTTTCAAATTTCCCAAACCATACGAGGTGGAACGAAGGTCCATCGGGACAAGTTTTCCTACTACCATATTTGCATATACCCCTTCAAGGGCTGAGGTTTCATCCACAAAACCCATATGTAAAATCACCTATGTCCTCCCGAATGGGAAGCTAAAGTTTCATTGGGTATATTCTGCTCACAAGTAATTTTTCTAGGGTCGACTCAGATGGGATATTTTGTTTGCAGTATTTTTGTAAAAACTGTCTTAAAACCGGATTTTCACTGTATTCCAGGCAATGTTCGCAGCAACAAATGCTCTGGGTTAAATCAGCATAGAAACTGCAAGTTGGATGGAAGTAGGCTGTGTTAGTAAAGTTTGTTGCAGTTGATTTTCTGCTGAGCTTTAGCCTTGGAGCTGCTCCTTGCACATGCTGCTTTGGGGGCACTTCTTTTCTTATGAAATCTAAAAATGTAAAGTAAACTGAATTAAAATAAAATCCTAATTGTTATGTGCCGTATTTCTATCACAAAGTTAGTGGGTTCAACAATCAAAATTTTAATGATCTGCAAATACTTTAACTATCGGAATTTAAAAGGTTAAAGTGTAGTGGTCTTAAAAGAATTATACCTCAGGATAGCTCAGTAATGTATAAATATTATAGTCCTACTCATTAAAATTAATAGAATTTATATATTCTTTTCAACTATTGTTACATACCTGTTTGCTACAAATCTTGCAGAATATTATTTTTCCATCATAGTGAATTCTGAATATTCTATTTAGCCATTGCGGATCAATGTAGATTTGCACTTATATTTTTCGGCATTATCAAGTTAACTTCACAGGAAAAGCGTCCTCGCTCAAAAACTTCTCAACACAAATAAGGTGAGGAAAAAGCAACTGTTAACGAGCATTCAAATGAAACTGTTGTTGTTATTGGATTCAGTTGGACAAAAATACAAAGTTCCACTTATTGTTGCAGCCGTTTCCTGGTAGTAAAACACTAGAGGCCATTCTTTAAATAATTTGTAACGGTTTTCTGATTCGCAGTTTTACGACTTTTCATAAATATTTCAAAACACTCTTTCTCAAAAATTGTGATTTTATGACACTCCGAAGGGCAGTACAGCTAATCGGTTTCAGACCGAAAACAGTCATTTTATAGTATAGTATATCTCTGAAATCGGTAGCAGCAACATGTGCCTTGATTGTTGCCTGCTTCAAAACTAAGGTTGGTTCTTTGTCGGCATTTATGCCCTCAAACATGTTAAATTCGGTGAAATCTATTGCGAGTGTCGTGAGATTCAATACATTTTGTTCCTTTATCAATGGTTTCATGGCGATTATGAAGCAAACTTTCCACTTTTTAAATGCCTTAAATTTCGCAGTGTGAATGCATATATAAATTATAAAAAGTAAGAGTAAATGCGAAACTTTACAGGAGTTAGGCATTTTTAGGCGAATATTAAACAAATTAGGCTCTAATAACCGTTTTAGGGCATTTTAGGGCACTATAAAACTCTTTGAATACCTTTCAATTTCCATGAAACACAAATATTAATAATTATTTTTACTTTTCTCCTAAACAAAATAGCATTTGCCCTAGAACTTATGTTATAATCCACTGAGTCGCAAAATCTGAAACTATGATTCTTGAATCTGCAATATCAAGTGGAAATGTACCAGTGCAGTGAGTGAAATTATAAAAATTACAAGTTATGGTAAATATTTACCCTAAGTGATTATTTAGAAACATCGCAGTTTGGGGCTGAGGTGTTACTCAGCGAGTGACTACAAATTACACCTCTGTCATCATACTTAAACTGAAAAGGTTACTATGTGTTATCTTCCTGCTTCTTTAAACCCACGCGTTTACCATAATTAACAGAACTAAACATTAATAATACTTATTATTTTCTTATTTGTATTTATAAATGTTATTATTTTTAATCATTTATTTTAATTCATATTGAGTATTTCTGCTAGGACACCACACACTTTGGCAGACAGCGCCTCGTGGTGGAATTGAGAAATTATCCAATTTCAAGAAAACATTACTATTGTCAGGCCGTATACAAAAGCGAAGGGACATCAAGTCGACCGTGGTACCATGTTACGAAATATCTGTAGATGCAGTAACTAATGTTTGTGTCATTGCGACAGTTATCTTTAAATGACTTGAAAACGATTAAAATATTTTCTCAAAATGGATTGCACCATTTACTTTCTCAGAAAATTTCACATGATTTTGAGTACCTACATGAACCCCTTTCCATTTAAAATTTCAAAGTTGCATTCAAATGGCGGCTTTGAGATAGCTGAGGCTACAATCAATGTGTCACTGGTAGAGCATTTGGTCTTACAAATACTGGTAACATCAATAGTAATCGAAAATCAAGCATATGGAAGATATTTATACGGTTCAGACTTTTTTGATTCATCTCATATATTAATTATTTATTTTTGGTAGAAGGAACATCATTTTTTTATGTATTATTTGTTTTATTACCCTTGTACAATCAATAAAACATATTCATTTTGTAAATTATTTTCAGTAGCACATTCTTTGTATACACCGTAAGTATATAATGATATTCTGAAATACAAAGGTAGTAATTTTCTATTTCAATATTATGATTATTAATGTCGAACTGTGTATATTTGAACTCAATAAAAGAATTTATGGTCGTATTGTACTGACATACAGCAATTTATAAGAATATTTTGGCTCTAAATTAAAAGTTTGTTCATAAAATAATTAGACAACTATTACTGGCTAAAATAACACGCAACTAAACTTAAATTTTGTCACAAATATTTTGTCACAAATTGAAAACATTTACCTTCATCTGCAGAGGGCAAAGTTATAAAGACCATTTCAATGTGATTTAAATTAGTGAGTCATTAATTTAAACACTGCATAACTTAAATTCTAGTAAATACCTTGAAAAAGTAAATTGGACGAAGCTGAACTTGGCAGAAGAGCTGAGGCTGACTCTTCAGTATGAAATAATTGAGGTTCCACCTTCGTAACATCACATGATGACCGCATGCATGAATCGTCATATTATCTAAATAATGTTGCTTCACAAATTGTCTTTTAGTATAGACACTTGTCTTTCATAAGACATATTTCACACATATTATATTATTATACCTATTGAATGTACTGAGACGAGTTAGAAAGTTTAGCAAAGAGGAGATAGTTGCTGGGCAACAGTAAACAATTTTCTTGTATGATTGTCATTGCCATTACCTACTAAATACTTAAAACCTCGTTCATCTGACAAAGCCTTCTGTTACTATTATAGCAGCTTATAAATAACCAGCTCTAGCTTTGTTTTTCTGACTTTTAATAAAGAATTATTAACTTCCAATCCTTTTGGACTATGAAATAGTAAAATTTTGAATGTGCTGCTTCAGTTTGTGCTATGTATTTAATTCATTCGGGTGTGATTAGTACTTAATTAATACATCTTCTTGTGTGCGAATAACACAAATTAATGGTTTTTGAAACCAAAGTGTTGAGGAAAATTTTTGGTCCAATTTTTGACCCAAAACAAGTGGAAAATTCGACATAATAATGATATTCACAAACTTTATAATCAACCGTCAATTTTAGATGTAATAGAGACGAGAAGATTAAATTGAGCAGGACATGTTATGCATATGGATGACTGAAGCAGCGCAAAACAAATATATATCCATGTAGGATATGTACTATTCAAAATAATTTTGTTTTGTAAATGCTATACTTTGTCTTATAGGCAATCCCTGTTTAGAGAAAGTTGATATTGATATTAATAATAATAATAATAATAATAATGAACACTTTTAACAACAGAAGGCCACTGGGAAGACCTCAAGTAGATGGAAAGATGAAATTCAGAAGGAATGCATGGAAATGGGAATTACCAACTGGGAGGAACTAACAAAAGACAGAACAGAATGGAAGCTTTTGTGAAATCGACATGGAGTCGATATGCTTCAAAATGTCCTTTGATTGATTGATTGATTGATTGATTGATTGATAGTGTGCGAATAATAGATAACAAATTTACAAATCAAGAATAACTAGGAACCGTTGCATTATTAAAGGTACTGCCAGTTATATATCTCCTAAAAAAGATCAATGGAAGTAGCAGTACTCTATTTGTATTTTATTTTTGGTCCAGGGAAATACTCGTCTTTTACGATATTAGTAATAATACGATTATGTTCCATGAACAGAAAAATAAAATATAGTATTTTCAGAATAAGAATATGAATCGATATTATCAAATAGGCCTTCTAAGCCAAAGGATGATTATTAGATGAGAAAATTCGCCCAGCGCCAGTGATCGAACCCGAGCCCTTGGTTCTACGTACCAAGCACTCTAACCACTGAGCTACGCCGGGGATTCAACCACAGCACCAGATCGAATCTCCCTCCTCTAGTGATTTTCCTATGTGGTTTTACTCCATGTTCGACATATGTTGACATATTCATATATAAGTCAACTGTCATGATACAAAGAGCGCACTCAATTGAGTGACTTAGTGTATATGCACTGTTGGGCGAAGACTAAGAAATTAATCTTTACGTGGAGAGAAAGGGAGTTACTGTATATACTAGGCGTGTGAACAGAAAATAAAATATAGTATTTTCAGATAAGAATACGAATCGATATTATCAAATAGGCCTTCTAAGCCAAAGGATGATCATTAGAGGAGAAAATTCGCTTCAGCGCCAGGGATCGAACCCGGGTCCTTGGTTCTACGTACCAAGCACTCCCAACCACTGAGCTATGCCGAAGTTCAATCCAAAGCACCAGCTCAGAATCTCCCTCCTCTAGTGATTTTTCCCTATGTGGTCGCAGACTCCATGTCTGACATATATGTTGACATACTTCTATATTAAGTCAACTGTCATGATACAAAGATCACACTCAATTGAGTGATTTGGTGTATATGCTGTTGGACGAAGACTAAGAAATTAATCTTTACGTGGAGAGAAAGGAGTTTTGTATATACTAGGCATGTGCATCCACGTGAATAACCAAATAGACAGTGCACTATTCCTAATACTACAGCTCATCCAGCATCGGCACACTCATCATCATCATCATCATCATCATCATCATCATCATCATCATCGGCATTAGGCCCTTATAGTTTAGCCTTAGCCTCCTCAGAACATCTGACCAATCACTCCTG